>VDFB02004646.1:0-31294 GCA_007258455.2 Sequoia sempervirens | reverse complement strand
TAGAGCTAAGCCACTTTGCTATGCATCTCATTACTTTGTGTGTGTTGTTTTTGTGTTCTCGAAGTTCTGTTCTCAAAACCTAAACTCTCAGAATTGTTTTGAGCTTTTCACCAGCGATGAAAGCATAAAGCGATGGAATTTCAGAACCGTTATTAATGTGCTCATAGGCACATATGCAAAATATGGAAGCATACACAAGGGAAGCGAATTGTTCGAAAAAACTCCTCGAAGAAATGTGGTCCCATGGAATGCAATAAGTGTTCATAATGGACACTTTGGTTTTCGCATGTTAACTTTGTCAGATAATGCAATTTGACATGAACAATGTTGAAGCCATGACATGAACAATAGAACTATTCAACATTGAACTCTATGCCTGTAATAATTATTGCAAAAGCTGTAAATGCCATAGATGAAATAATATGAATAAAATTTTAGTTTCTGCTTTTCTTGAAATGCAATGAAAAAACTACTATAAAGGCATAACACAAGGTTGTGTAACATATTGCCACTCCTGTTTCTAATTTCTTTGGACATGAATGCTTTACACATTTGATTGCAATAGTAACATGTCTACGAAAATGGAACAAGAGAGATCATAAATCAGTAGTTTTAAGTCTGAGTATATATGTATCTTGATACATATAAGCTCGATTTGGCATTTACGAAAACAACTGTTATCTACGGTGAAAGAGCTAATTAGTGTTCCTATATGTGATATCCATAGAACAAAATAAATTGCTACAAGGCTAGAGTGGCACATCCATAAATGCATGGACGCATGTATACACAATTGCATACAGGGATACGTAGAAGCTTAGATGAATACATGCATACATGAATATGTGCATATGTGCATATGGACATAGAGGCATATATACATGTAAATATGTATATATGCAGCGAAAGCAACAAATGGATTTCTCTATACAGGAATGTACTTTATACATTAGAATGCGTGATGGAAAAGTGACTATAAAGTACAATGCATAAAAGCAGTGTCGAGACTTGGTTGCATTAACAACATAAAATGAAAAAAGCCAAAGGAAAATAACTATTTATTGCCTCAAGTAACTTGTTTATGGGTCTGGAGTGTGCAACCATAACAACTTCTACTCAGTCACCATAAACTCTCGAAAACATAACAAACAAAGAGCAAATATTGGAAAAGCTAGAAACGACAAAATGCAAAAGGAAACATTTAAACTATATAGTTTGAATGGCATTATGCATAGAGGGGTAATAATTATTGAACATATATGTCGGATGTACATAGAGAACCACTGTCTCCGTAGGTGCAAAAACAAAATTAGATTATCAGATGCCCATATTCGAGAAGACTTTAACATAGTAACCTATAAAAGTGTCTAAATGTATAATAGCAATAGAGTATTTTAAAACCAAAGATGTCTTTAACATGTGAAAACCAGTGAAATGTCTTGGAGCATGCAAGCGCGAAAAGAAGTCCGAACAATGTAAATAAGCGTAATTCCCATTCCCACTTCCGTAGTGCCAAGAAATGCTGACGCATTAGAAACATAAGTTAGTCGGTATGGATGCGATCGAGGTACCGGGTTCACAATAGAAAGTTACATAAGGAATGACTTTTACCCTCGTGATGTTTCCTGTCTATTTTCCAATGCAAATGGCTTCAAAAATGGCATTGTTTTGGTCAAGGCTAAAATGTCCTTCAGCGCTGAAGTCCCGTAGGATGAATATCACTGCTGACTTGTCCTTGATATAGTCTTCATAGCCGAGGTTTTGCAGTTTGGGCAATAGATGGTGCATGGTGACCTGGTTAATTGAAGACTGAATTGTTTGATTGTCATAAGTTGTAATGATAGTTTTAAGTTGCAAACATAATGTATAATTGACTTGTTGGTTGCACTGTTTGCAGTGAGCAGTTTTTTCTTGGAGTGTGCCATAAGCAGTGAATTTGCATTTGCATTTTGGACATCATGCATGAAATGGATTGGAAAATGCATTTGCTGCTTTTAGAGTACCAGAAACCTATAGAATATGGTTCAAAATTGTTAGAGGAGACAAAAAATACAGGTTTGGATGCGATAGTTTAAAAAAAAATGAATGTCGTTACCTTAAAAGTTGAATGTAGTAGGCTGTTGAGTTTTTCCAAGCTTCTTTTGTCATTCAAGTTACAGATGAATGTTGACCGACATGTGTGAAACGTGTTCTTTTGATCTGTTTTTCTTACAACATTCTTGAAAAGCATTGCAGGTGTTTTATTTGTATGCAACTGGTCTTCGATTGCAAAGTATTGTTGCTCATATATTGACCGTAATAGCACCTGCGATTCAATGAGAGAATTAGATTTTGTTATGGAAATTGTTATAGAGACCACTATAGAACGAGAAAAGGTTGAAACTGAAAGAACAGGAAAAAGTTTTGTAGACCGAAATACCTGTGCTCTGTCTATGTCAGTGTGGCCATCTTTGATGTCAACTGCAAATTGGGTACCCATTTGCTTGGCACCAACTACTAGCGCAGCTATTGTGCCAGCTGGGTACTCATTTATAGTTGTTAGTAGTTGGCTGATAGTCGTACTTGGAATGAATTTTTACTCTTGACAGAGGCGTGGGATGTTTTTAGTGGTGCTTATGTCTATTAAAATCAAAATGCAATCACAATCACCTCTGTCATAATGTGTCCTAGGTGCAACTTGAAAATCTGAGATTGAGATAGCTGACCCCGGGACTATTTTAGGCTCATGTTTATACACAAGGTTTCCACTAACATTTAACGTGATTGTCATTTATGCTTTGTGATCTGTTAAATCAGCACACAACATTTCCCATGTTTTATTGGCCTTATCCAATGTTGCTTTGTAGACAACAAGCACATCACCTTGGAAGGTGTCTCTAGCTCTTTTTGCATTTAGCTGTTCGATTGAAACAATCTTAGGTTTCTTGACTCTTGTCCTACAAGGAACAAGGATAATGTCAATTGAATGCTAATTTAATATTAGCAAGCTGGGAAAATGGCGGTACAATGAAGAACCAAGCACTTTACCGTTGTGCTGACTCTTCCTATGCAATTTGCACTTGTTTTGCCTGTCTTTTTTATACATCTTTTGGTGTTCTGCAAAGAATTGGAACAATGTTATTTGAATATTTGTGATTTGGGTGAATGAGTATGAAGGAATAATACTATGAGTGCTTTACCGTTGTGCTGATTCTTCTTGTGTGGTTTGTATTTGCTTTGACTGTCTTTTAGTTTCATCCATAGATCTCCTGCAAATAATGGATATAGCATTGAAAAAGGCATTGCAAAGCATAAAAGTGATATAAGGCTATAAGTTCTATAAAGTTGAATTTGTCTATTGAGAAACATGCAATTTCAGGAAAATTGGATTGCGATCAGTCCAATATGCTTCTGATTTATAGATAGAGCATATATTTGTAGTCGTGTTGGACCAAATGTGGTCAATGACTGACTTGCCCATGCTGTGTTGTTGGTTCAACATAAATTGTATATTGTTCTGCTGCATATAACTGTGAAGTATTTTTTTGCTTCTGCTTTCTGAAAACATGTCCACATTAAAATCGCCTAAAATGTACATGTTTTCTGAATTTGTGGATGCAATAATTATTTGCAAGATTGTGATCACTTCATCTATGGCAGTTGCAGGTCTTGCATAAATATTACAAACATTGAGTTCATTGTTAGATAGCATTACTGTTGATGTGATGGCTTCAATATTTGATGTTTCATGTTGTTTTGTTTTTGACAGGAATAAATGTTTCCTAGTTAAAGTTGCTATGCCATGTATGTTATGTACAGAGAAGCTATCAAAATACTGTAGCAAGATATTTAGCTCAAAGGGATGCATATGTGTTTCTTGGAGACACAAGATATCAAATTGCATTATGCCATAGTCATTGACAATGTCTTCTGCATGTGCTTTCAAGCTACGAGTGTTTAATGTACATAGGAGCATATGTGATTTGTTTTCTGAACATGTGATTTGGTTATCAAATTGCCATTGTGCACATGTCTAGAGACGAGACATTTCTAGTTGTATTTTGTCTTTAATTTTGAAGTTTTTTGTAGTTAAAGGTTGTAACAGAAATAATGATTCTACTGATTTTGTTCGTGATAGAGCTATATAGGTTAGCGCATGCTGTCTAATGCCTGTGGGATCAAAAACCAAGGCCTCCATTGTTAATCCTTGGGATCGATGTATGGCTCGTGCACATGCTACTTGTATTGGGAATTGTTTTCTAATTGTAGTTTTCTTGTTTGTTGTTATTTTCTAGATTGGCCTAGCAATGCATTGTATAGGCACCCAGTCTTTGTCAATGATAGTAGAATAGCATTGTGCTAGTTTTGTGTGTTGATGATGTCTGATTGATGGGTCATTAAATTTAATCCAGACAATATCAATTTTGTTTTGTGTTGTATATGCTTTAAAAATTCCATCTGAACCGTTGACGAGGCCATCTTGAACATTGTAATTGCCTACATAAAGTTCAACAAGAATGTTTGGTTTCAAGCATATTTGTGATGGAAGTGTCATTGTGTGACTGTATACTCGTATTGCATTAAGGTCCTCCTCAAGTTCATCTATTGCATCTAGCACTATCATTTGGGTTGGAATGATTGATAGCATTTTGTTGTTATGTGCTTGAACATCAATTCTCCTATAGAAAAGGTGCGGAAGCAATGGATCAAATGGTATAGGACGAAAGCAAATTTTGTTGAGATAGTCTATATCATGAGTTGTTTGAATGCCTACTCGTAGTCTATTAAGGATTGAAATAAATATTTCATCTTTTTGTCTCATGGTAGTCACCAATGAATAGCATTTTATGTGGTCTTTCCAGAAACTATAAGGCATTAATTCAATTGGAGTAGGCCTATTTTCAAAAACCACAGAGTCAAGGACAGGTTGTGCCTGGTAAAGGTCACCACAAAATATTGTATCAAGGTTTCCAAAGTATGTTGTAGGCATTTGCATTATGTATCGTAGTCTTCTATCAATATACTGTAGGAATGTTGAGCCAACTAATGATATCTCGTCTATAAGAAGTATGCACAATTGATCATAGTGCTTTGAAATAGTGTCAAGCACTTCAGTGTTCAGTGGCAGGAATTCTAATGTATTAAAAGGTATGTGAAATGCTAAATGTAATGTGAATCCCCCTATGTTATATGTTGCTTTACATGTATATGCAGTTAATAAGCCCTTGGGTTTGTCTGGATTATTGTCAACAAAATTGCTATAGATGCGAATGAGAGCTTGGTAGATGGCCTTTGCTGTAAAAGTCTTTCCAGTTCCAGCTCCCCCAGTCAAAAAACAAGTGCAATGGCTTTTGTGGATTTTTCATCTTTTTTATGAGAACATCTTTAACAATTGCTTGTTGTTCTTTATTTAACATTCGTCTTAACTTGTACTATTCATTGTTATCTATAATTTGTGGGTGCTTTGTAATTTCAAATCCATTGGAATGCATGGTATTTGGGTTAGAACGACCTATGTTTGGAAGGTCTGTTTGTATGTCATATAGTTCTTTCTGGCGAAGCTTTGCTTGCATTGGTAGGTCAATGAGCTTTTCATCTTCAAGAGACTAATGATCATTTATAGCTTTGTCAATGTCACCCCATGCAGAGTTTGTGTTGTGGATGAACTTTGCACTATTTGTTTGAATGGTTTGTCCATGGTACATGTATGCATGTTCCCAAGAGTCAAAGTTTTGTTTGAGTGTATGCTCATTAATGGTAAATGGAACATAGAGAACCAATTGCTCTCTACAATGATTCTCTATATCAAAGTGTTTGTTGAAATTGATAAACCGTACCACATTTGGTTTGGCCTTTGGTTCAATTGTAGCACTGTATTTGTTGTATCTTGAAACAAATTTTGCAAGACATATGTCCACCATTGTTTCAGGACGTTTTAAATAGTAGTCTATAATAGATTTCGCAAGAACGTTTTCTGATTCGTTTGGCTCATTGCTCAATTGTTTAACAGATTTTAGTATAAATGTGCAATCATTGTCAGATCGTGTATCAATGAATATACATTTTCTTGAGCTGTAATTCAATGGCAATGACAAAACAATATGTGTAGCTTGTTGTGATGACATTTGTTGCAAGTTAAGCATGGCATTTCCAAGTTTACTTACCATTCGTATTGCATCAATATTGTCTTGCTTGTGGTCTGTACGTATTCTTTTGAATGCATATGTCATTGACTTGTCTACTTTTGCAATATATGAGCTACAATACATTGCAGCAACATATGCATTGAGGACAAACTGTGCATCTGTATTAGCCTTCCAAAGATCTGGAATTTTCCTTGAAAAACTATTGTTCCATATTTGTGATGGTTTTCTTTGTAAAAAAAGCATAGGCATGTTTAATGTTGAGCTCAAAGCTTCAATGTATTCATTGTCAGTTAAGTTTATTTCTTTTAAGAACATTTGAAAAGTGAATGTTTCATCATAGTTTGCTTTTTGGAGTTTTGAAAAGATGTCAGTGGCATTTGCAGTTATCGCTTCAGTCTTTTGGAGTATTGGTAAAAGTATAGTTGACTTTTGCATTGGTGTGAAAGGAAAATTGTATCTACAAAGTCATTTTCTTGATCTCTTGCATTTCTTTGTATGATGATGTTTGTGTAGCATTGCCAAAGCAGGTTCCAAATTTTCGGTGTTGCAAGTAATATACTTATTAACAAAAGCTATGATGTTCGTGTTGTTATTTTCTGTGTAGATTGGTGCATTTTTAACCCATATGAGGAAATGATCATGTTCATTTCCTCGATTTTGGAACTCAGTGACTGAGAAGTAATCAATGACATTTCCAAAGAAAGAGTCATCTGTAAGTATCAATTTTTTTATTGCATTGATTCTATGTTTATAGTAACGTGCACAAGTGATAGGATCTTTCTTGATTAGTTCAAATTTGTCAATGTGTGTTGGGTCATTAGATTCTTGACGGTTTTGTGCTGATTGGTGTAGATTGTGCAGCTCTTGTAATGTTTGAATTAGTGGATCCCAATTTTGCTCAGCACTAGTGAAAGTGATGAAAAATGTCGGTGGTCCTAGTTGTCGAATCATAGCAAATACATTTTTCTTAAGTTGTTGTGAATAGTCTGGAGAGATTCTTATTCTTTTGAAATCAACATATCCAATATCTGATTTAAGAATTTTTTCTAGATTTGGTTGGTGTTTAACGTCTTTTGCAAATAGCTTCCGCTCTTTCAACTGGCCTTTTCGGATTCTTATTGTCATTGTAGACAGTACTTGTTGTATTAGTACCTTAATAGCTTTGAAAAAAATGTTTGTTGTATGATATGCAAATTGTCTTTGTGACTGTAAGAGCTCCCAGCGTACTATTTTCTGATATGTTAAGTTTTTTACAATGTCATTATCACGTGGTTTGCCAAAGAATAAAGTTGGGAAATTCATTTCTTCATCATACATGTCCTTAAATATTCCAATTGGATACTTGTCCTCTGCAGGTGCAATTTCAATAATCTTGTCTTCTATGTTATGGATACTTCTAGACTCAGTAAATCCATGTATCAATGTTTCTGATGGGTTTTCATTTTCCATTTCACTATCTGATTCTGTTTCACTTGTATTTTGTGGACTATTGTCTTCGTTTTCTTGAGTGCATTGGAGAACTTCTTGCCAATCTTGGTTTATGTGGACTTTGTGCATTTTGTATAATAGTCTCCTTGTTAATTGAGTCAAAGCTTGCATGATGACATTTGGGCGCACCATGCCTTTTTGAAATGCATTTTTGTATTGTAAGCGCCTTTTCAATGAAACAACAATTGTTTGTGTGTTGTTAATTGATTGTGGTAATGCTCTTTGTACAATGTTCATGTCAACAGGAACATTTATAATAGAACCTGTTAGGCCTATTTGAGACCTTTTGAACCCTAGTTCCCAAATCTGTGCAAATGCAATTCTAAGTGAGACAAGTCGTTCTTCTAGCTGAGTTAAATTTTGCACATAGCACAATGGTCTATTAGTTCTTATTTTCTGTGGGGTAGCATACTTTGGAATAGTGGACTGTTTCAATGCAAAGTAGCATACATGGCATATGAAATATGTGAATGGTAAGGAATCTGATTGTAGTAGCTTACAGTATAGTTCTTTTTGTTTTTCTTTGAATGTCCTGATGTCCTTGTTCAAATAGAGCACTTGGAAAATTGCACATGGGTATTTTGGTGTATCTTGTATTGCTGTTTTATAAATTTCTATTGGTGACAATATTTTTTTTTTCTTTGGACTGGTAGGTATACTTTCTTTTTGTTTTTCTTTTCTAATCAAGTTCTTCAGGTGATTAAGTCTTATTGTTGATTTATGTTTAAAATTTTTTGTTGTGACAAATGGTATCAATTTTTTCTTATTTTTTGGCAAAGCATGTGTCTTGTTCAAGTAAGTAATTTTGTATTGTGGACCACTTCTGATCAACTTTTTAAGTTGGAGTAAGCTTGTTGAGCATTGGCGAGTTAGATTTTGGGCTTTGATTCTTAGAAGCAGCTCAAAATGTCTAGCCAGAGGGTTTGTATCATGGAACAATATAGAGACTGATTCTGTATATCCAGAATCCTTGAAATCTAAGTACTTTCTTGATGTTGTCAATGACCAGAGGCTTATTTGTATTTTCAACCATTTGGATATCCAGTGAATGCAGAACAAGTCACCCCACAATCCACATTCACTATGGTCTGTGCATGGTCTTGCAGACAATCGCATTTTGCGGAAGTATGTTTCTTGGTCATGTACTTTGTGCAATGTATATAAAGTATTAGGATTTAGTTCATTGTTATATGATTTAATTGCTTCTTTGTCCTTATTTTGAAAGCAAGTTAGGAAATGATCTATAGCTCCATTTCGTAATTGAGTTGAGGTGCATTGATTGTTAAGTAGTACTTGAAGCGAGTCAAACAAATAATCGCCAGCATTGTATGCAAATGTGCTTAATCTACAAAGGCCTTCAGCTCTAAGGACATTGTCAATGTTTGATATTCGAGGATACTTTGTGCATAGTCTTTTAATTTCATGTGAACCTACGGGCTGTTTTGAAGTTACGTTTTGTGTTTCAATTTTTAACAATGGTTCAAAGTGTCCATTTAAAGAATTCGTGTCATGAAATAGTATAGAGACTGATTCTGTGTAATCAGAACTATTGAACTATAAGTACCTTCTTGCTGTTGTTCTTGACCAAAGGCATATTTGTATATTCAACCATTTGGATATCCAGTGAATGCAGAATAAGTCACCCCACAATCCACTTTCAGTGCAATTTGCCTGTGGCTTTGCAGGTAATTGCATTCTGCAGAAATATGTTTGTGGATCATGTACTTTGTGCAATGTATATAGAGTATCAGGGTCTAGTTCATAGTTGTATGATTTTATTGCTTCTTTATCCTTGTTTTGAAGGCAACTCAAGAAGTAATCTATAGCTCTGTTTCTTAGTTGAATTGAAGTGTAGCGATTGTTAAGCAGTAGTTGTAATGAGACAAACAAAAAATCACCAACATTGTATGCAAAAGTACTTAATCTGCAAAGCCCCTCGCTCTTAAGCGCGTAGTCAATGTTTGATATTTGGGGGCACTTTGTCAATTCATAGGTGTCAACGTCTATCATTTTCTTTGTTTCTTTTGTATCCTAATGTGTTTGAGAATAGCAGATGTTATGTATGAATAGTATCAAACGCTATCATCTAGATTACAAAATCTATAGTTTTTTCCTATGTCACCTACGTGCTTTTACTCAATAGCATTCTATAGTATTAATCATGTTGTCGAGCATCTTGGAAGATAATAATCTCTGTATATGTTGGAAAATGGATCTTGAGTAGTAGCAGAAGCCTACGTGACATATTATACAGCAAACAATATTTTAGAAGCACAAGGGAAAAATAGTATTAATTCTTCAACCTGACCTTGTCATCCATTGTCCCCCACCAGGATTGTATGTACTTATTCCTGTTACATTGACAAATTGGATAAATGAGTACAATGCATGATGTATACTTTCAATGCCACAAACACAAAACAATATTTTCAGGTAGCTTTGTTTACATGCAAGAAATGGTGGATAAGAATCTTTTTTGCTCACATTGTCAATCTCAGTCTATGGTCTTTAAATGTTTTGTGTAATTGGATTCCTTTGTTTCTATGTACTTCTAAGTGACTAATTTTCTCAAAGAGCAAATGATTTTAAAAGCTATTCACATAAACATGAATTAAGTGGCATGTAGAGAATAGTTTCATAAATCATTTCTGTTTTAAAAAAATCAAGGAAATGCAAAGGCATTGATTGATCAAAGAAGATCTATGGCTTTTCTTATTTGTGGGAATAGCTTTAAAAATCATTTGAGTTTTAAAAATTTGAGGAAAATGCAAAGGCATAGGTCCATTGAGCAAAAGCAAAGGCATAGATCGATTAAATAATTAAAAAAAGAGATTAAAACTCAGAGGTGCAGGCACACAGTGCATAAATGCAAAGTAAATGCATTAAATAGCATGTGGGTGGATGAGAAACTGCTGGAATGGCTTGGTGGACATGTATAGCTAGGCTGCTTTGTTCATTTGTTATAGACTTAAGTCACTTGTTAAGCATGACTATTACTTTGCACAAATTGTTTTTCTATTCTACAAGTCTTTGTTCTAGGAGAGTTTACAGTGATTGAGCAGACTTTGTTATAGTTACAGTGTCCAGAACCAGAAACGAGTTACTTGAGGCAATAAATAGTTTCTTTCCTCAGTTTTCTCTTACTTTAGAGGTTTAAAGCACACAGTGAAATTGGCAATGTGAGCAAAAAAAAATTGTGGTTAATGTCATTTTGCATGTAAACAAGACCATGGAAAAATATTGCGTCATGTCTATGAGTAACGTAGTACATCATTCATTGTACTCATGTGCCATGTCAGCTTTTGAAATTAACTTTGTGGTCTTTTTTTGCTTAGGAAGATTAAACATACGTTCACTTGCACAGTGCATAGCAACTTGCCACAGATATAAGTAGTCTTATGAACAAAATTGCCTTAAATGCATATAGGTAAAAACCAATTGACATAAAACAAAGACTTATGACTTTATAGGCTATTTGAAACTACAAACAGGGTTTATAAATTGCATTCTAGCAATTCATTCTATTCTATGGATATTGTATAGAGGAAGTATAACTAGTTAACACATAAGCAAAACTTGTTCTATTTTTCGAAGACAAATTACTATTGCAATTGTGGAAAATGCATTTTCCTGTTTCTATATGTGCAAGCAGCCTTTTAAATCATTTGTATTCAAAGAAATGAGGAATACAAGATGACAAAATGAAAACATGAAAAAGAACTTTATGCAGTTATTATATTGAAGAATTTCAATTGCATTTCAAGAAAAGCAAAAAGACAATTTGGAAAGTTGACCTTGCAATCTGCTATTGAATGATCAAGTATACTTGTAGCAATGTACAAATTCTGGCTGTTATTATAGGCACAAGTAATTTTTCCTAGTACAATGACAAAATTGAGAAGTGAGCAAACTGTAAAAACATATACTATTTCATCTACAACCATGGGAAATCTTCCTAGAAGCGCATATTTGGAAAACTCTGCATTGTTTTTTTTTTTTTAAAAAGGAGAAGGTTAATATGCTAACCTCACGTTGCAGTTTGTGCGTGATTGTTTAAATACAGTTGAAAGCACCGATCCCTGTTACAAGGACAATTTAGACAAATGAGTACAGTGAGTGACATATACTATGTTATTCATAAAAACAAAACATAATTCTTATGTAGATTCATTTCGACGAGAAAGAACCTAAGTAAGAACTTTTGTTTCTTATAATGCAAATTGCATTTTATAATTTTAAAATACTTATTGTTATTTGTGTACCCTATTATATAGAACATATTTTGCATATGCATGCATTAGTGTAATTCTGTTATTGCAATGGTGGCATAAGCTCTTTAAGAGCAATCAATGGAATAGATGCCATATTTGCTTAAGCGTCTGAAGAAGTGTAAATAGGCCATGGCAACCTGTCAATACTAAGCCAAAAAACAACACAGACCTGTGCTAGCACTATTAAGTTTTGATAAAAACAATTTCTAGCTATTGTTTAATGCTAGACCAGCTATCACTTAATAATAAAAGCCAGATAAATATTGATTTTCTAACTAAATGGGGTCATTTCATTTCCATTTGCATAAGTTTATTTTGTACCATTATGTAGCACTTACTATTACTTGTGCAATGAAGCCACATGCAAGTAGAATTCATAACTCATGGCATTTAGATACACTCAAGGAGAAATACAAACCAAGGTTGTTGGCATCCTCATAAGAAAGATGATGAGATACATCCAATTAATGTATGCCACAACATCTTATTCAATGAAGATGATTTGGATAGGGACGTTACAAATGAGAATCCTTATTGGTGTGTGAGTAATCCTCTTTTTCAAGACTTCTTAAGGAAATTGCATGCCAATACTATCAGTGAACAAGTGGAATCAAATTTATTAATTGACTTTGATTGATGGGTCAAATGTGCACAAGGATAGTTATAATTATTTCTTTGTTTTAATTATTATGTATGTAAATACTATTTAGCAGTTACCTAATTAATTAGATATGAAATGATAGAAGGGAAAAGAAGATTAATTAATTAAGATAATTTGATTCATTAATTAATAAGGTGAATTATCATGTAAAAGTACATAAATTAGAAGTTTGGAAAAAATCCTCTTTCCTTTATGCTTTAATGACAACGAGAAAGCTGAAAGCAATTGTGGAGTTTAGGCTTATATCTGTAAATTGCATTTGCCTGACAGTTTGTAAAGCCTTCTCAACACATTGTCCACATATTGTTCGAAAGGTCCCATTATGGCACATGCTAACAACACAGTGGCTCTAAAGCTTGCACTATGGAACAGTTCTGCAGTAATTGAAGATATGTAATCTTTAGAGGACTCATAAGCACCAAGTTATTGTTAAGCTCCCATATTGTACATTGGACAAAAGACAATTGTTCATCCGAGGAACTAGTCTATGAAGATTAGCGTAGGCTGAGCACTGTGAAACCCAATCTGCCTATGGACTCTAAAATAAAAGAAAACTGATGAAAATAACTATTTATTGCCTGAAGTAACTTGTCTACGAGTGTCCTTTTTGGAACCATGACAACCTTTGCCCTGTCACTATAAACTCTTTCCTAGAAAAGACATATAGACACACATATATATATACATATGTATATATATGTACAGATACATCCATGTAGACACACATAAATGCATGTATGGACGTAAACATATATGCATGCATGCATATACACATAGATGCATCTATACACAGATACATATATGCATAAATACATATATGCATAGATATATCCAGAGACATATGCATACATGCATAAATGCATCTACAAATGTTTACATAGATATGCACATAGATAAATGCATATGTACATAGAGACATGCATACATACATACATGCACCGACACATTAGGCACAAAGTGATAGTGATAGTCCAACTAAAGCACTATGAAACACAGCTTCATTATGCACTTTAATGGAAAGAAACTGTGGAAAATAACAAATTATCACCTCAAGTAACTCGTTTCTAGGTCTGGACTCTGCAACTATAACATCTCCTACTCAGTCGCTACAAACTCTTCCTCAGAACACACGCTTACAGAACACAAAAACAACACACGCAAAGTAATAGAGATGCATAGCAAGTGGCTTAACTCTATATTAAATGACCAAAGTACCCTGGCCACGCGTGGCCACCAAGCCATTCCAGCGCCTTCACCTCGAGCCAGATGCCATTTAATGCATTTAATTTGTATTCATGCATTACGTACGTCTACCCGCCAGTTTTATAAACTATGCCTTTGCTTAAATTTATTTAATCAATTTATGCGCTCGCATTTTCCTGATATTTTAATGCATTTAATCTGCATTCATGGATTACGTACCTCTAGCCGCCACCTTTTAAACTATGCCTTTGCTTAAATTTATTTAATCAATTTATGCGTTCGCATTTTCCCGATTTTTCAAAACGAAAATGATTTATAAAGCTACTCAGACGAATAGGAAAAATAGATAAATGCTAATTTTCCAATATAAAAAATAGCTCTCCAAATTCAAACTATACAAAAAAATAAGTAATATGTTAAATGGCGAAATGTGATTGCCCAATGCTGCCAGTTAAAAGCATTCCAACCGAATGCATGAGTATTCCTGCCTTGATGCTAGGAACCAATAAAATTCAGACTATACAAAACAGTTTATCCAAGTGAGTGCTATTAGGTTTGTTATCTTCAATTTCAAACTCCTTTGACTTTAATGCATTTTCTTTGATGGTAGGATATGGAGATTCTTTTTTTATTGAGAGTTCGGAACAATATGACAAATCTTTTTGATATCCTGTGTTTAGCACATTGCAACAGCAAATAGATACAAAGACTGTGTGAGCCTTCTTTTAGAGTTTGGAGCAGAAGTAAACATCATAGGTACCCTTGAATACTTGTTTGTGTTCTCATTCTACAAGAGCATTGTAGAGTTCTGAATGTTGTTTTTAGTTGCTTGTTATTCAGTATGCTGTAAAAGTGGGGTAAAAAAATTGAAAAATCATGATGAATTAGAAAGCTCAACAATCCATTGTTTTTTCTGTTTTCCAAATTCCTAATTGTTTCATTTAACAAAATAAAGTTCTTGACCAGATTCTGCTAAACTAAAACAGATGGAGGAGGAAGTGTGTCTCTGTCGGAAGCAGTTCTTGGGTGATATGAATTGATAGCAAAATTACCAGAAACCCTTTTTGCATTACTGCACGTGTATTTTGCAAAAGTAATCTGATAAAAAATCAATGTTCATAAAAGCTTTTTCACAGATTATTGGAGTTTAAACTGTTACTTGTTTATGCTACATGTCATTGTATTTCATAGCTTATGTTTCCTATGCATTCCTTGTTTCCAATTCCTGGGCCTTGTCTATATTTCCACATTGTGAATATATGTCTACGATAGCATTTTCAACTGTTATATCTACCTATAAGCCAATACATAGCTGCTGGGGATAAATAAGTGTGGGCAATATTATAGAGACAAACTTATTTCAAGTGCCTTAAATTCATTGTTATCTTAGAAATAGGTTTTTACTTTTTTGTGATATCTACCAGTAGCAAGGGAGCAATGAAGGACCTGGCTAACAATTGCATCTTATGTTTCTATTCCCTCTTGTTTGGAGTAAGAATCTCCATTTGTGGTATAATCATATAGTTTGTTTGGCTATAACTTGAAAAACAGGGGCTTGACTGCATTGCACGGTTATAAATTCGTTTTTAATACATTACGTTGTACCTTATCTTATTAAGGTGGCAAAACATGGTAAGTAATCCAACAAAAGGATGTGTAATTTTAGTCATTTGCCATATGTAGACAAGTTTTGATGGTAAAAAGGTAGACAACAATAATATAGTGTGGAATACAGTGGAGGCTTATGCAAAGATGAAAATAGTCAGCTCTTCCGGCAATTTGTCAAGACTCTCTAAGTTAATACAGCTAGGCTAGGAATATGTGGGGTATGCATATGATGATTGAAAAGAAGCTCTATCTGTAGCAATATAAGACAAAGAGAAATATTATTTTTTTAATGATTTGTGTATTTTGATTCAAAGTTTTCTAATATACGTGTTATTATCAGTCATGCATTTGAAAACAATGTTACTCCATATACAAATAAATTTAAGCAAAGGCATAGATTTGAAAACTGACAGCTTTTATCAATACAAAGGGGACGTTTACAGTGATAGAGAAAAAGCTCCTGTGCTCATTGAATGAACACCAAGAGACGAGTTACACAAGGTAACAAATTGCTAATTTTATTTATTTTGCTTCATTTTATCCCAGAAATGCAAATTGGGTTTCACAATGCATCAAAACACATTTGTGCAAACACCTCCCAAAATTATAATTGCAATGGATGACAGTGATAGTGTAATGGATACTAATAGTAAAAACACCGAAAAACACCAGCAAGTATTTTTTTAGATTCAATAGAAACAAGTATTAATTGAAAACAGATTAACCTGGCAAACTATTTATCATAGGTTCTTGAATTCCAAATGTACAAGTGTGAGCATGGTTCTCTACAGGCTTTCGCTATGCTTTTTAACTATATTGTTGTTTTGCATCGAGCCTAAAGAACCATTGTAAGTATGGTTTCCAAACAGATTTAAATCAATCAATTTAAATCAAGAAAGGTTTCCAATTACACTTAATACTTGAACCATAAAGCATCATTGCTTCAAGCTATAGCAAAAGTGCAAACAGGCACACAAAAGCAAATTCAACTATGACATCATCTAACAAGGATTTTTTTGCTATTACTATGATTAACTATTGAACTCAATTGGCTCATCAGTCAAACACTTGATTGATCACTGACCTAACTTGTTTGAAAGCTATCTTGTTAAGCTGATTAGTTAATTTCATTAATGAGTAAAAGATAGAATTGACTTAATTTGCATGAGTCAAGTGTAAGATTGACTTATTTGTTAATTTACTTTGATTAATGTATCAGAGAGAGATGAGACAAACTAAATTGTCATGAGCGAAATGTGAGATGGACTTATTAGCTGATACGCCACATATACTATGACATTTGAGCTTTCATGAAATAATAGCGAAAGCAATAGAATAAACAGATGGCTTGAACATAGACAAAGGAATACAATTAATATGGACAGCTATAGCTTGTTGAATATTTGTAGCACAAGAAACACAAAGGAAGATGTTGGCAAAGGTTTTGCAATTTTGGTTTGCACCTAGCAATTGCGTTTGCTTCCTTGTCTATAAAGCCTTTTCAAGAAATTCCTTTTTAGCATATGAATGGCCATGATTGGTTTAATTGATTTGGTGAATAAAGATGATTTATAATTAACTATAATTGACTATTCAAGAAAACTGATCTATCAATGAACTAGTTTCATTGATTGGTCAAGTAACTTGATTCACAGTTAACTTGATCAGCTATTTAGTTAATTTGCTTGAAAGTTTGGAAAAAGCTTTTTTGACAAATAATTCTCTGCATAATTTGCAATCATTACACACCAAGAGCCAACATTTCTTTGAGGAATTCTGTCAAACAGTTTACATGTTTTTCTTGTGCTTCCATATTTTGTATGCATATTCATGACAACATTTCAAACCATAATATCTGTCAGAAATCCACGTCTTATCATGCTTAGATGAATGTACATATCCTATTCTAAAGCTCATATTTTATTAAAAGCAGCCAAAATGGTCAGAAAGATTGTGTATCTGTGAATGTGAATAGGCAAGATTGATTTAACTGATTTGGAGGATAAAGATGACTAATAATTAACTATGACTAACGACTCAACACAATTAATTCATCAGCCAATTAGCTTGATTGATCGTTGAATTAACTTGTTTGAAAGCTATCATGTTAAGCCAATTAGCTAATACGCCACATACAATATGACATTTGAGATTCAAATAAGTCTCATGGACGCAAATCTGCTATCATGTTAAAGCCACGTAAACATTGATGTTCCAATTCCATGGGGTCATTCTATTTCCATTTGCCCAAGTTCATTTCATTCCATTATCCAGCACTAATTATTAAATGTTTAAACCAGCTACACGCAAACAGGAATCACAATTCATAGTATCCATATACACCTATGCACAAGTACATGTTATCCAACATATTAACACACACATGGTTTTCTAGTGCTAGTTTGTTAATTGCCTTTGATCAACAGTTCAAATGTACACAAGGATAATTGTAATTATTTCTTTGTTTTAATTATTATGTACTTAAAGACTAATTAGCAGCTGCCTAATTATTTAACTATCCTTGTACACATTTGACCCATCAATCATAGTCAATCAATAAATCTGATGTCACCTGTTTTCTAATAGTATTGGCATGTAATTTTCTTGACAAGTCTTCAAAAAGAGCATTAGTTACACACCAATAAGGATTCTCATTTGTAACCTCCCTATCCAAATCATCTTCATTCAATAAGATGTTGTGACATACATTAATTGGATGTATCTCATCATCTTTCTTATTAGGATGCCAACAACCTTGATTTGTATTTGTCCTTGAGTGTATTTGGATGCCATGAATTATGAATTCTACTTGCATGTGGCTTGGCTGTACAAGTAATACTAAGCGCTACATAATGGTAGAAATCACAACTCATAGCATCCATATACACCTATGCACAAATACATGTTACCCAACACATTAACACGCACATGGTTTTCTAGTGCTAGTTTGTTAATTGCCTTTGATTAATAGTTCAAATGTACACAAGGATAATTGTAATTATTTCTTTCTTTCAATTGCTATGTACTTAAAGGCTAATTAGTAGTTGCCTAATTATTTAGATATGAGACAATACAAGGGTAAATGAGAAATATGAACTTGCCTAAATTGACATGAATGAAATGTGAGATAGAGCTATTGGGTAATATGCTACATATACTGTGACTTTTGAAATGTGGCCAAGGATAATTATACTTATTTCTCTCTTTTAATTGTTATATATTCAAAGACTAATTAGCAATCCAAACAACCTCCCCTTTAGTCAGATGCCATTCAATGCATTGATTTTGCATCAATGAATTATGTACCTTCAGCCACTAGTTTTAATCAAAGTATGCATATGGATTCAGAATCAAACTCTCAAAATAAAAAAGACTATGTTTAAATTATAAAGTGCAATAAGCCACCAAAGAAATTGATTGGATAATAATTGCATTTCTGATGTCATGTTATTGCAACAAAGATCTACTTTTGAACCCCAATTGCTTAATTTTTATGAACCATATAGCATATGCCACTCACAATACCCATTTGTAAAGATTGTCCTTGTAACAAAAAGCAACGATATGACTACAAGTACAATCAATATAGTGAGAATCTTGAATTAACCTTTTTCTTTGTCTACTCTATGCAATTGTAAACAAAGGAGAAGGTTCATTCTAGAAACTCACCCTGTTCTCTTTTCTTGAAGAATTTGCTACAGTTGGACTGCTACACCACCTCTCTTCTTCCAATCAAAAGCATTGCACCATGTAATAAGCTTTGATTAGAAACGAAGACCTTTTGTTTGTTTTTCTAAAAGAATAGCAATAAAGCTCAAGGAAATGACCAAAATGCAAACAACTCCCAAAATTACAATTGCAATATATAATACTCCTACTGCGATGGATACTAATAGCCAAAACCATTAAAACACTAGCAAGCATTTTTTAGATTCAAGAGACACAAGTATAAATGTAAATCAGATTAACTACACAAACTAGTTGCCATAGGTTCTTGTACCACAAATCTTCTAGCAATGAATTTAACTGCTCTTTTGCACGAAGTCTAAAATTATTTTATCAAACAATATTACTTGACTGCTCTATGGCAACATTGCAATTTGAATTCTAAAACATATTTGACATAGTTTTTTATAACCCCAAGATACAATTTTCTAACTTCCTAAGCATTCAGTCTAAGTTTTTCAATTACAAAATCTCAAATTGATGTTTGCTTCATATGTTTGTTCCTTGAATTTGATCACCAGGTAAAATGTACACAAGGATAATTGTAATTTTTTCTTCTCTTAATTACTATGTATTTAAAGACTAATTAACAACTACCTAATTAATTAGTTATCTAATGATACAAGGATAAATGACAAATATGGAATTGACTACTTTAACATGACTGAAATGTCACATGGACCTATTAGCTGACACGCTACATATACTGTGACTTTTGAGTGCTTAATCCATCTACATGCAAGTACAAATCACAACCCATAATTAAAATGTCCACAAGGATATTTATAATTATTTCTTTCTTTTTATTATTATGTATCTAAAGACTAATTAACAGCCACCTAATTAATTAGATATCAGATGAAAGAAGAGTAAATGAGAGCTACCAACTCCATAAAAATGCCAAAGTTAACATGTGAATATCAAGGTGTCTAGATTTAATACTCATTGCATTCCCCGGAAGCCCATTTTCCTGAGGAGTTTTGTAAAATAGTTCACTTGCCTTATAAATGCTTTCGTATTTTACATGTCTACCTATGAGAACAATAACCACGACATCTGACAGAATTTAAATGCTTGCTGGCAGAAAATAGGTTTCTACTGCATTCTTTTGTCTATCTCTGTGCAAATGAAAATTTGTATTCTGCTATGGTAAATTCTCTAGTGCATTAGGTACTTTTAAGCGCAATTTTTTGGATGTTGCTCTTGTTCCAGGTTTGATTCTTTTTGGGGGTTATAACAACCTACTGTTGTATTAGTTTCCCATTTTTTCTTCTTCAAATGCATGAATATATAAACAACTAATCATATATAATAGTTTTTCTTTCACGAGTTTTGTCAAACATTTCACCTGTTTTTTGTATGCTCCCATTGTTTGCATTTATGCCTACGAGGACAATAACCACGACTTTTAACAGAATCCCTCTATCCTTTATGCTTTGATGACAACGGAAAAGCTCAAAGCAACACACTGTCAACTCATTGTTCAAAAGCTCTCATTATCGCACACGTTGACATAATTTTGGTTCCAAAGCCCTCTTTATGGGACCACTTTGCAGTAATCAAAAATATACAAACTTTACAGGGCTCACATGCATGAAGTAAAATGGACAAGAGGGTTTCTACATAGTTCCTATCAAACACAGATATTTTTTCTTCTACAAATGCATGAATATATAAACAACTAATCATATATAATAGTTTTCCTTTCACGAGTTTTGTCAAACAGTTCACCTGTTTTCTATATGCTCCCATTGTTTGCATTTATGCCTACGAGGACAATAACCACGACTTTTAACAAAATCCCTCTATCCTTTATGCTTTGATGACAACGGAAAAGCTCAAAGCAACACACTGTCGACTCATTGTTCGAAAGCTCTCATTATCGCACACGTTGACATAATTTTGGTTCCAAAGCCCTCTTTATGGGACCACTTTGTAGTAATAAAAAATATACAAACTTTACATGGCTCACATGCATGAAGTAAAATGGACAAGAGGGTTTCTACATAATTCCAATCAAACGCAGATGAAACCTTCGCATTTCAACAAGAAATTTGAATAGATAATACTAAAAGTAGTTTAAAATATGAATTTATAATCAAAGTATAAGAATGCCTTAAAGCACTATGAAACCCTACTTGCATTTCTCGTATCAAATAGAAGAAAACAACGAAAAGTTACCTCTTCTGACCTCAAGCAATTCGTCTCTCGCTGTCCAGTGTGCAACTCTGCAACTACAAAATACCCTGCTCGGCCACACAATAGAGCACTATGAAATACAGCTTCGTTATGCACTTTAATGTAACGAAACTTTGAAAATTAACAAATTATCACCTCAAGTAACTCGTTTCTAGGTCTGGACTTTGCAACTATAACATCTCCTGCTCAGTCACTACAAACTCTTCCTCAGAACACGCGCTTACAGAACACAAAAACAACACACGCAAAGTAATAGAGATGCATAGCAAGTAGCTTAACTCTATATTAAATGACCAAAGTACCCTGGCCACGCGTGGCCACCAAGCCATTCCAGCCCTTCACCTCGAGCCAGATGCCATTTAATGCATTTAATGCATTTAATTTGTATTCATGCATTACGTACGTCTACCCGCCAGTTTTATAAACTATGCCTTTACTTAAATTTATTTAATCAATTTATGCGCTCGCATTTTCCTGATATTTTAATGCATTTAATCTGCATTCATGGATTACGTACCTCTAGCCACCACCTTTTAAACTATGCCTTTGCTTAAATTTATTTAATCAATTTATGCATTCGCATTTTCCTAAATTTTTAAAACGAAAATGATTTATAAAGCTACTCGGACGAATAGAAAAATAGATAAATGCTAATTATCTAATATATAAAATAGCTCTCCAAATTCAAACTATACAAAAAAATAAGTAATATGTTAAATGGTGAAATGTGATTGGCCGATGCTGCCGGTTAAAAGCATTCCGAGCGAATGCATAAGTATTCCTATTATATATGATTAGTTGTTTATATAACTTCCTATCTATATCTTTCTATCCCTCTATCTCTCCCTCTCTCTTTGCATCCCCCTCTTTCTATCTCTATTTATCTCTCTCAGACCTCTCTCCATTTCCATCTCCATATCCATCTCTATCTTCCTTTATATCCCTATCTCGATTTTGATTTCGGATGCCGGATTCTTTGACGCTGATTTTGATGATTTATTTTTCCTGGAGGAACGCGCCGATTTTTCCGATCTGGAACGGATCTTTTGTTCTCTTTTTCGACGTTTGTCGCCCGATGACGAATAACAGCGCTGATCGATCTGGAGAAATGCCAGATTTATCTTTGATGCCTGACGATCTTTATCTCGACTTTGTCTTTCGATCTCGAGTGATCTGATCTTTTGCCTGATCGACCTTCTGGATCCTCTCGATTTCGAGGACCTTTTCGGACGGAGTCGATCTTTACCGACTTTTGAAAGGAAATTCTTTGACCTTGACGCCGACGATATCGCTGATCCTGATGTTTATGTCTCGACGATTTTGATCCTATTTTCACCTTTTCCGGATCTTTGTTTCGGTCTTCGACTTTATTCGAGTGAACTTATTTCGATTCGATCTTCGATCGATCCGATCCTTTGATTTGACGCGATTTCGACTTTTCTGACGGATTTATCTTTCCTGACGCCATTTTTCGACGGATTCGATCTGTCGTCCTGATCTTGATCTCCATCCTTCCCATCCCTCCCATCCTCCCACCCCACCCTTATCTCTATCTTAACTCCCACACCCTTTATTTCCTACCCCTCTCCCCTGATTATCCCTCTTTATATCCCCATATCTCCCTCCCTCCCCCTCTCTTCCTATAGCAAACATAACATGAGCCTATTGGTAATGAGTCTTATTATCTTCCCGATTCAAAGGTTTTATTTTAGTTGTGTTTGATCCCTTTAAGTAGATGCATATTTGATTTGAAGCTATCATTTTTTCTCCATTGAGATCTTTGTTGCACAAAAAACATCATTTTCTAATTAGCTTACCAATTGACCTCATTTATACTACACAAATATATGTAAAACAAAAAAACAAAAAATTCCCTAATTGATCTTCCACAATTCTTCAGTGCACCCATTGCACACCAAGGTGTGATTGCTAGTATATAACAATTTTATATTAATAATAAGAGAAGAAACAACACCATAATGTAATATCTAACTTTTAATTATTTTTAGTAAATATATTTTATTTATAAAATTTATTTAATATATAATAATTAGTAATATAAACATTTATTAAATATATTATTTATTTAAAAATTAGTGATTAAAATTAGGTTTATAGTTATGGATAGTGTTACAACCATAGTTAGGGTTAGAGATAGGTCTAGAATTAGGTTAATGGTTTAGAATTTATTGTTAGGGTTAGAGTTAGGGTTAGGGTTAGGGTTAGGGTTAGGATTAGGGATAGAGTTAGAGTTAGGGTGTGAGTTAGGGTTAGGTTTATTTCATGCAAATAACTAATTAAAAATACTAAAACACTATAACTAACAAAACTTAATTTTTCACATTAATAAAACTTACATTTATTATTTTCAAATCTAGAAAACAATAACTACAATACTATAAAGGCAAGTACTGCCACTACGTGGCACTTGTTATACTTGTTATTTTTGTGTTTTGAGCATACATCTAAATATGCAAGCTCCAATACTACCTACCTAGGCAACTCATAAAGTAGTAAAACATGTTACCATACTTCTATCGGCTACAACAACACAGCAGTGAGTTTAAAGCTACGTATTATACTCAAACGCAATCAACATAATAAAGGTAAAGAGGATTATTTTATTTCTCTGGATCTAGATAAAAATGCTTCTACTGTACTCTCCTCAATGCTACTTGTCGGGTGAAAACAGACTGTTCTAAAAAGAATTCCTGAGGTGCCATTAATTTCTGAACAAGGTTTAAGATACTGCAGCTGTAGTTCAAATTATTTGTTTTATGGGATACACGTGTGAATGACTACATACTCCATTTAAAAGAATATAATGCTTTATATGGCACCAAAAGACAAAATATGTCACTCAACAACGCGTCTGGAAGATGCATGCTACAAATGATATGTTACAAAATCTTTCACTAAAAGAGTGTAAACAGAGGGATGAGAACATTCATAACACACTATGAACAAAATCCCTTTGCTCCCTTCAAAAAATAGTATAACCTATCACGAGGGCTCAGCAATCAGAAAACCCAGTCTGCACAATAAATTGAGTCAATTTAAGAGACTTTTTGCTTCATCTTGCTTATCCCCAACGGTTAACACAGGAATGATACAGCTAATATGTAAACAATGTCAAATAACTGATCCACAGATGGTCAAATGCCACATATAAGGATTCTATTTTTTCTCTTTCGTACCACAATTTTACCGAACTCCACCCTCTGTATTTGCACCCATCCCTTGGCTTTCGCAAAATCTCCATCTAATCGATTTGTGCAATCTCTATCAGCGATTAACAAATACTGCAAAATGAATTGCGCTTAAAGAAAATGATCAATAAGTAGTCGGATAGTTTTGCATATATCCCCCCATGCCATAGTGTGGCATGCCATAAGGAGTTATGGCATATGAGTTTTGTGCAGCCATTCCATATGGATTACTATACAACTTCATGATCCCATGTTGCCCCTGCATGCCATCCTTCTGATACTGTAGCCACAGTTGCTGCTCTTGGACAAGAAGCTGCTGTTTTTTAACCATATCTGACATTTGAACATAAGAAGGGGGAGCTACATTTAATGATGCAGCAAACGGATCCTCTCCACTCTGTGCAAATGGAGCAGGCAATGCCAAGAGTGTAGATGTGTGTCGGTTGAGCACCGCAACACTGCTTGCACTTCCAGGTGCAGAAAGCTGTGACATATGCTGCTGACGGGCTGCAGCTTGGTCATACAAGCCTTCCAAGACCAAGTGATCAAAACCACCAGGCATTGAGCCTCGTTGTTTTGATAGATTACTAGCAGACTCCAGAAGAGCAAGCTCCCAACCAGCCTTTCCAGTTTCACCCAATTGTTTTTCCCATGCAGAAGCACTCCCTCTAGATTCAGATTCCTTATCCACAGAAGAAAAAAGAGCTAAAGCAAATTTGTTCTCCTGTTCTTCAGAAGAAAATGTAGCCTGATCTAGATTTATTAAATCCCCCTCAGGCATCAGATTTGAAATCTGTGGTCCCTCAGGCTCATTCTCTGAATCATCCCCAGGAGCTGGTAGTGCTTTAATATGATTCAAATCCTCATCTGGTTCTTTCAATTCTAGTGAAGGACTTTGAGGCTTATTGGGCTGTGGTTCTGGACTCTTGGGCCTTTGAGTACGAGAAGATGATCTTTCCCGTAGAAAGTCCTCCAATGTCTCAAGGAGTTTCTCTGAAACCTTCTGTACTTCTGGATATTCAGATGTTCTACAAACACTCATGTTTTTACACAAGTTATAAAAGGAAGCTAATTCATCAACTTGCTTTGCTGCTCTTGAATAAGTATCAAATGTTTTGACACAATATTCATACTCCATGTCAAAAAATCTATCCAATAGAATGGCCAACGCTTCACAAATATCAGCATAAAGCTGAAAGCTCTCCTTCACGATCAGGTACAGAGCAACCTGGACCAGTCTGTTGCTTTTTGCCATGCCTGTTGGACGACAGGCAAGGAATCGTTCCAAAAGCCGCTGCCAGCGGTGTGTCTTATCAAAAACCATTTCTGATTTCATATCTCGGATTGCCATTCGTGAACCATTTTCAAGCTGAGTTTCATCTTGTCTACGTACTTCATAATCATTGTGACCAGACCTGTAGCTATTGTATCCATTACTATATTCATAACCATTATATCCTGTCACATCCACCTTACTCGACCTGCCATCAAACTGTTTTTTGTCACTTAGTGCACAATCAAGACACTCATCCAGGTACAAAGCATATGTGCGTACAAAGGCAGAATAGTCCCAAGCATTGGAATGTGAATCATCTCTAAAATCAGATAAGTTCAACAAGCGAGCACCACGCCTTGTTGCATGAAGTACTTCATGCTCAAAGCTTGGATCACCATCGCGCAACAACCTATGGATGAGACCCACTGCTTTCAGAGCTACTACCCAGTTATGTGTTTTGGCGAGACGCTTAGAAAGGCCTGATACACAGGCATTCACATAACCCCTTGAATAGGAAGTTAGGTGCAAAATTTCCCTTACATACTTCTCATCAGTGGGAAATTCCTCATGACTTGTGGCCTTGACAATAGCAACATCAAGATCTGGAGCTCTGGTGCTTACTACTTTTGCTATCCCAATGCTTGTCTGATCTTTAACTGTCCCCATGACTTTTCTAAGCTTGCTTGGAGCCATTGTTATCCTATCTCTGAAACCCTTCCAATTTTAAATTTTAATTACCTCTGATTCGCTTGACTAGCTCAGATCCTCTAATTTTAACTATAAATCAGCTCATAGAGAATACAGACATGCCACAGCCTTCTGTCCCAACCTTATAAGAACAGTAAAGAGATCTCTCCACAGCAGTGTCACTGACCTAGTCCAAAGAAGAAATTAAGTGAGAGTTGTTATTCAGACCTCTGTAACATCTAGAAATCAGCAGAACTGTGACTAAAAAATGCGATCAACAAGATTAAACCAGCATTTATGAAAAACATCCAGAACGGCAGAAACTTGAACCGTATCCCCAAACTACTTTTCCTAGATAGTGGAGACTAAAGAAATTTACCTAGCAGAAACCAATATAGTTTGCCAAACAAACAGGCTGTATCATTGAATTCCCCCTTCTTCTGATTTTGTTCAGGATTTAACTCCTAATAATCTCAAATAACTTGTGTTCAATCTAAAAAGAATTGTATACAGGCTTTTTATCTACAATAAACCAACTGCTAAGTCTCTATCTTAAATATACCAACCTCTATAAATAGGTTTCATCTACCTAGGTCCTAGACCAACCTCCAATCATTGAAATAATTTTATTCTTACAAGACTTAAGGCAGTCGGAGCTTTTAAATTTGCAAAGCGGGTGGTGCTGAATAATTTTAGGATCCAATGCAGCCAAATGAAAGGAAAATTTTTAGGCTGCGATGCAATTTTTTAGGATACAGTACTTGAAACTATCTGATTCTAAACGCAGACAAGGCCTCTGAAAATTTCCAGCCTCTAAAATTTCCTCCCAAGAACTTCACTGCAAGTTAAGTGAAAGACTCTAAAGTTTCATATTTCCACTATAATAGCCCATTCTACTGCTGATTTAAGGATTTCATTCTCACTATACTATCTAACTATATACCATTTGTTTCCACTTTCCAGTACTTTCTTTCTTCATAGGTCATTCTGATTCCTGGTCACTGAAGGTAGGAATCCTAGCACCTGCATGTGACTGCTGTCTAAATCCAGGTTTTCATTCTTCCAAACCATAATAAAGCTCAATGTACTGGTTGGAGCCTAAGTCTTTGATATTCAGGCAGCTCCTGAGCAATCAAGACAACATACACGGAGGTAGAAGATTGAACTTGTTCAAATAAAGGTTATAAATCCTTACGGTAGAAGAAACTGATTTTGGAAACAAATATTATGCAAGATCTCTGCATGAATATATCATTAATTGATTAAAAATAGTCACAGAATTGAAATAAAGGGCTTCAAATTTTCTTCCAATTCAAAGACTTTTTGTATATTTTCCACATAATTAGCACACCGCCAAGATCTCAAACTTTCCTGGATTACCTTTACAAACTTAGATCACTAGGGGTACAGAACTAACAAGTATCCTACAAATCTTCACAATCACATTTGTTGCTCCAATCTAATCTGACTCTATACCAACAACTTCAGATCTCTAGAAGCCATGGAATTTTTACCAAGAACAAAATAGTTGGCAAATATATATTTCTACTTAAAACAACTATGAAACATATGTATTTAATGCACTTCCAAAGAAAAAATACAGGGCTAATTATTAAACACATGACCGAAACTAACAATAACGAATTTAAATTTTAAAACTTTGCCAAAAAAACAGCTTGTTCCCTAAAAATAATGAAAATTTACCATCTCTTTCACATCGAACAACCAACACAAATATTCAGGAAAGTCTAAAACGGAAAGCATTCGTATGCAAAGCAGATAAGTTCAAATTCCCTAACCACAACGCCTGGACTGGAATAAAAAGTGAAAAGAATATAGAACTACCTAAATTTAGCGTTTCCCACGGCCGTAAAACTTGAAAAAAATTATAAATCGCAGCTCACAAAAGATATCTCCAAGCGTGCGCCTGTCTAAGCGCAAAAAATGAGGAAATCTTCAAAATTCACCGATTTCCAGCTGGAGAAAAACCAAATCATCAAAAGCTTCGCCTCCGTTTGCTGGAAAACGTACAAATTTTCAAAAACTTTACTATTTTAAGTAAATAAATGTAAACGCTCAAATTCATTCAATATTGTCTGACCAATTAACATCAAAATTTACAGCTTTGTCTCAAAAACAGCCCTAAAACTTTAAGAACAAAAAAACTCAAAAATTCTTAAAATAAATCCAACGGCAAACAAAACTCTTCAAAAAGGGGGGGGAAAAAATTCCTTACTTCCGCGTGTGAGACTCAAACTAAGGTTTTGCCGAAACGAAGTGCTCTGGTTAAATTGTCCTACTTTTAATCCCTGCGTATGAAGGACACGCAAAGCAAGAATTGGCAGCTCGACTTTACAAGGGATGTCGAAAGATTAGTCACAGACCAAATAAAGCGTGATTTGAATTCCAGTTGGCGTCCGCGTTTTTCCAGTTTTCAATAGTGTTCGGTGACCGGTCAATCTGAGCCGTCCGGTGACCTCGCAATCTAACGGCTAGCGTTGTTTCAACTGTGGGAATCAGTCCACGTCATGTGCTATATCGCGTTGACACGTAGTTTCATTTTGTATAGTTATTTGTGCAATGGAATTAGCTGTGAAAAGGACAGTGACAGCTCTATAAATGTTTTAAATTACCAAAGATGCTTTAGAATTTAATATAAAGTCAATTTGGGTTGATGGCAACTTGTTTAGTCGGTCATCTTCCCTCACCTAGCCGCCAAGATTATATGTACATCACCATTTTTTTTAATTTAGCAATTACAAATTTTTGGACAGATAGTGAACTTTGCTTGGGGATTTCATCAAATATGTCATAGGTATCCACACCTTTGTTTCGAAGCAATTTATTAAATCAATATAGTTGTCATATAGTTGTTTTATTTTATGTTAGAAGTTATTTGATGAAAGTTACTAGGGTGGTTATTTTAGGAGGGAATTTAGATATTATGGTTTACAATAATTTATCATAAATTTTCAACATATAAAATAAGATGTTTTAACAAGTCTTGTGAATTAAAATGTGGTTGCTTCTAGGCTTAAATTAGTGGATACAATTTGGGTACAAATAGTTAAAGATAGTTTCAATTTCAAACCCTCATCAATGGTGAACGCGAGAATAAAAGTGAAGTTTGAGGAGGAGAGATAAAGGTATCTCAAGTCCCTTAATCTTAAAACTAGAGGATTTAACAAATAAGATGATTCACTTATGTTAGTTAAATAATTTATTTGGAATAATTTGGGATAGAGGGGGATCATCCCAAAGAGGTCTTGGTTTACTCAGGGCCATTCCCAAGTATAATTTGGTTCATGAGCTCTCGAGATAGGCTCTAGGATCTTTAATCCAAAAATATTATTTTCATCCTTTTAGATAAAGTGTATATGGATGATGATCTCACACAAATTTAATATTAATAGTTGAAAGATAACATATTAAACATGGTTAAAGCTAGGAAGTAGGGGAAGTGGGAAGTCATTGGGAATGGTAGAGCAAGGGTTAAGGATGCAACTTCACTAGGTTGACCTCCAAACCATGGCCCCATTCATCATCTTCATCTTCCTTGTTACGTCAAACCTTCAGACCCCAACATTTTCTTTCATTTATAATATGGAACTAGAGTGGTTTAATATCCTTCACAAAAAAGTCTATAAAAGATAATCAATAATTCAATCATGTTCTTCTTCACATAAACTCTTTAATATGATGAAAAGCCACATATTGCTTTTGCGAACTACTGTTGGATATTAGTGCATAAGTTAACACATCATCTTATCTCCAAGGGATATGGTGGAATTGCATGACTATATAAGGACAATTTGATCCCTTCATTCAACTAGAAGGTAAGGATGTCCATGTTATATCATTACACTATTTGTTGAAGAGATATACTTACTAGAGGATATGATGATTGTTTATTTCCCTAAACTCATGCCCATATGTAATTTCAATTATTTTTTACTCTTCATTGGTGGAATTATAACTAGAAATAACAATATTTCCCTCTCTTGGCGATATTACTTTAATTGGTGATTTTAATGCTTGTATTGGTTGCATGCAATACACTATATTTTACATCTACTTATATCATATGATGAATCAATTAGTGGACATGCAAAGTGAATGTCTTCAATGTAATTCATATAGGAAACTCACGCATCAAATGGGAAGCACTTGATTAGTTTGGGAAACTCACATGGCTTGGTCATCCTTAATGGTACTAGTCAATTTTCTTTCTCTAATGGCTTGACATGCTTCCCTTTTGTTGGTAGTTCTTTAGTTGTGGACTGCCTCATTACTAATAGGCATCTTCAATCAAATATTCTTGGCCTTTAGGTTTCATCCTTACCCCTTATTTTTAACCACTATTTCTAATATTTTATGTTATTACAGTGTTCCTCATGTTGATTCTAACATTGCTTAACCTCAACAAACTATCACTATTCATTTCAACTGCCAATTTGATGAAGAATACACTAGTATCCTCAAAACAAGAAACTTTTAATCTTATGTTATTCATAACCCAATTAAGTGTGCTAAATTTTTCACACATATTATTTTTTCCTTGGTCTTATAAGTCTTTCCCATCCATTTCCCCACAAATATAGAGATGTTCATTGTCATTGTAATCTTTGGATTGAATACAATTTTAGGGGTATCCATAGGCTAACCAAATCTATTATGTCAAAGGCCTTAAAAAATATAAGCAAATGCAAAAAAATTATAAGAGCATCATTGGAAGGACAAAAATAACCTATTCAGGAAAAAAAAGGTGTAAAATCATTCTCTATTAGCATAAACATATCTTAAAAAAAATTGAAGGGTTTTTCTTCTCATGGAGTTAGTTT
>VDFB02004645.1:0-46833 GCA_007258455.2 Sequoia sempervirens | reverse complement strand
TAAGGGATGTGACATCTACCATGAGGTATATCACTTATCACCTCAGGCTTCACTTTGAGCTCCTAAACATCTAGATGATAGGGTGTTTTGTGCTGCTCCTCATACGAAGGCATCATCTTACACTCTGCTGCCCACTCTACCATGTCATGTTTAATAAGCCTCTCCATTCTTCTTAGAGTGATTATCTTCAAGTTGTTGTCCTTAATGGCTTTTAGTACATGATTAGTCCCATCAACCTTGAATTTCATTTCCATGTCTCTAAGGTTGAGTGTAAATTCTTCAATTGCATGAAGCCACTTCATGCCAAGGACTACATCAATGCCTCCCATATTAACCACATTAAAATCTGCTTTAAACTCATAGTTATTGAGTTTCATAGGCAAATCCGGAATCATTCTCTCACATTTGAGAGTGTAACCATCAGCAACTTTTACTCTAATCCCTTCAAACTCTTGAGTTTGAATTCCACATTTCTCCACTAACCGTGAATCAATGAAGTTGTGAGTTGCACCTATGTCAAGCAATGATATGACTCTTTGACCAGCCAAGAGTCCACGCAACCTAAAAGAGCCTTCCCTTTGCATGCTAGACATGTGAGCTTCCTGTAGCTCCATTTCTCCTTCAACTTCAACTTCAATTTCTCAATTTTCAGTCCCTGAATCCTCTTGATCAGCTTGCTGGTCTGATAAATCACTCATGTTTTCTCCCTCATAAAGCCACTCCATATGCCTATTTTGACCTTTAGGCTTAAGAGGACAATCATGGTTTAGATCATAAGGACCCTTGCAATAAAAACACAACTTCCTCCTACGTAAATCATTGATTGTTTCCCTATCCAAAGGTGCTGCAATTTTTTTCTTTTGATTAACATTGTCTGATTTCTTTGGATCTGATTTGTTGTTATTATAGGATGAAGATGGTTTTGATTCGAACTTACTACGTGTTGCTGTAAGTTCCATGCTAGAAGCTTTCCTCATAGCTTCTTGCAAGGTAGGGGGATCAAAAACCTTGATCCAACCCTTCATAGGCTCAAAAAGACCCTCAACAAATTGAATGACCAGCCTCTTCTTTGAAATACCTGTAACCATGACCGAGAGTTTTTGAAACTCACCAATGTATGATTCCAAACTACCCATTTGTTTCAAATGAGCTAGATCTTTGAAGTATAACTTTGAATCTCGTTTGTCAAAACGCTCAACTAGTCTGTTAGTGAACTCTTAGTATGTAGTAATACGGTCATGCTGCAAGGTAACCATCCTGTGGTGCCACCAGTCATGGGCTACCCTATCCAAATGTAAAGCTGAGAACTTAATGTCGTTTTCTTCTGCTATAGGACGTAGGGTCACGAAAGTGTCTAACTTGCTAACCCAATCTCTAGCTGTAACTTGACCACTACTATCAAAAGTAGAGAGTGTGAGCTTGTTGGTTGCATGTCTAAGATCATTGTTTTTGTTTCTTGGTCTCCTATCGGTCCTGTTTATGTTGTGTTCTCTCTTTTGGGTCATAAACCTGTCAAAGTTAAGGTGATCCTTAACTCTTTTTGGTAAAGCATCCCACTCATCATGTAGTGTCATAACGTTATCTCCAAAGATTACGTCACCTTCCTCCTCATCCCCATTCCCCTCTTCCGGTTCATTTCTAACAAATGTAGGGCATGTAGGCCTATCATAGGTGCGCATTGGAGTTATTCTCATCCGTGGGGCTCCATCAACACTACCCTCTTCTTCCTGATTCTGATTCAGTCTCCTAGGTCTCCTAGGAACAGCCATTTGTTGAAATGCTATAGAAAGTTGTTGCAACATAGTTGCTACCTGTTCCTGTTCAGCTACAAGACCCCTGAGAATGTCTCTGGCTTCTTTGTCCTCATTGTTACCATGGTTTGTGGGTGGATCAATCTCTTCCCTGTCTCCCATGATTTTAGATGGTATATCTTCATACTGTTGGTCTAAAGGTATCTCCTAAAATGGACTTCTCAGCAATCCAGGTCTCCTACGTGAGTAATACCTGTTATATCTAACCTAATGAGGCTGCATATGGATTCTAACCCTTTAGGATGGTAGGATCAGAGCTCTAATACCACTGTGAAGAACCTAGTTGGTTCCAACTCAACCACTGATGCTAAAACTAACTTGTTTTGTGTTTTTTGAAGGTTTTGATGAATTTTAAACTAAATAACAAGCAAATAACAAAATAACAAGCAAATTAAGAGCAACTGCAAAGCTAATGCGGATTTGGCAATTGATACAAGCAAATTGCATACAATAGACGTACCCGAGGAAGTCCTCAGATTAATTAAATAAAGGAGATCTGTACATGCCAAGCAAGAAATGTTGAATCTGGTGAAAAGCAACGCCCACCTCCAGATTTGGATTTCTCCCACGTAGAAATTGGATCAAAGGCCTTGTGAGATCAAGGTGCCCAAGATGGAAACAAGACAAAGCCAAAAAGGAAGGTGTTTCAGCCTTCTTCACACGCCTATGCCAGAGAAGCACACCTCCCAAGGAATATGTACGACCCTCTGAAGGAAGTGTACGACCCTTTATTGAAGCTGAAGAACTAAAGAAAGATGGCGTCTCAGATGAATAAGCCCTTTCCTTTATTGTAAACTGATAAATACTGAACATAAAATCTCTGATGAAGCACAAATGGACTCCTGTTTGAAGCCCTCTCAGAAGCAACAGTTCAGCTGGTATCTCACAGCCTCACAATTGCAGAACACTGAAGAAGTCTCGTTCTCCAATGGTGGAAAATCACTATAACCCTTGTCTCAGACAATGCACAGAGAAGTCAAAAGGAAGCAATGTCAAATAATCATCAAGAATGAGGTTGACTTGCCTCTCTTTTTCTTTATATCCTCAAAAGGCATGAATTCCCAAAATGTCACGACTTTTGGCATTTAAATACATTTAAATGTATTTAAGTCACTTCAATAGTCTTTAAATTCACTTTATCAATTTGGGCATACCTTTTATGACTTAAGTGATTTGATTTCACTTTATAACTTTTAAGTCATCACTTTATAATATTTTAAGTGACTTTTTAATTATTATAAAGTCAAATTATAACTTTATAATATCTCCATAGTCAATTAAATACTCAACCACTAAAATATTAATATCTCCCTCAATTCTCAGTGTTTTGACATGCCATCAGAAGCTGGCAAACACTGAATTGCAAAGGCCTGCACTGAGCCCAACATTGAACTGAAGGGGTGGAAATGACAATATCCACCACCATCTGCCACTGAGATCCTCTATCCACACATGTTAGCCTACAAGGATCCAAATAATAGGCTAACCCATTTGCCACTGACACTGACTAGAGTGGGGACATTACACCCCCATACCTTCACCCAATGCCATAAGCAACAAACAACCCAAACAAAGAAAAAAATATGGCACTCCTCAAACCAGTAGCACATTTTGTGCCAAAACCACCTCCCAAAACCCCACACAGCACCACCCACAACACCCTCGCATAGCAAGAAAACTCTAAAAGAAAAAACCCAACCTCCTTCACCGCCAGCCATGATCTGCACAAACCAGCAAGAGGAGGGTGGTGAGCTTAGGACATTCACGCCCTAGTCCAAGCCTCTAAGCTCCTCCCTCTTGGTGCCACCAATATATGTTCGGCAAGTACCTACCATTGATAAGTGAAATGCCATTTAATTTTTTCGATCATACTTTGACAAGCTTTATTAAAATTATTTGGTGTATGGAATATCCACAAGCTTACCTTAGTGTAAATATAGATCAGACTATACAAATAGGGAACAATCTTAGCCAGATAAGTTGCAGAAACAAACACAGAGGATATATTAATACGTTTGCAGCTGATATCAATCCTTACAGCATGCCCGAGATGGAAAGCATCAAGGTTTTGGACCCAAAACTGGTGGTATAACATGCATGTAAGGATGATGAATTAATGGCTCATGATTATGGGTATGCTTTGGCAAAAAAGTGAAATGTTTGGGAGGACAGCAATAATTTTTTTGTGCGAAGTCTCAAAGTGTGTAGTCTAATTCAAGCTGGAAACAAGAGGTTGGAAGTCCAAATTAACTTGAAATATTTTTGTGCTTTTGAATCAAGGTTAGCTGAAGCAGCTGGTTTTATCCTGCTGCAAATCTATCTGCATAGTGAAGTTACTCATATGGCTTTTGCACTATAAGAGTGGGGTTTTTTTAAGGTAAAAGGGGTAATATTCTATGAAAAAGAAGTATTGACGAAGGAAACAAATAACATTTTTGCTGGTCTAGCAGCTGTCCTAACCATCAAAGAATTTAAGAGTTAAATGCAATCAAAGATCCGGGTAGTCCAACAGATAAATCGACTGGATTTTAAAACCAACTGATACCATTGCTAGCAATAGCAGAAATAATCTCCTTCCTATCAAAATTTATTCCAAACAGAATATCCATTACTTTCAAAATGATCTTATAAATGCCAAAATTCTGTCTAAATTTTTTCAAGAGGAAAAAGCTTCATTATGTGTGACTTAGACTGAAAATATCATAACTTGCATCCAGCTCATGAATTTCTGAACTGGGTCCCAGGGAAAATCTTGAATAGATGAAGTTATTGAATCTCAATCTCTATTTGGCTTAAAAATTCTTGAAATGAACATAAGAACACAGTAAAGCAGGAAAAGTGACCTATGGTAGGCTGACCCGTGTTTTTCTTGTTACTTTTAAATTTTAAAGAATTTGGAAATCTCCCATCCAAAGCATCAAAGATCTTGAAGGTTGTTGCACTAATCTAAGATTCAGATGATGGAAAAAGAACAGTTGTATGTTCAAAGCTTCAAACCCTGGAATTGCAGCCTTTATTTTTCAAAAAGCCTGGAATGCAGTTCATTATGTTATTGACATATAGAAAGCATATAGTTCTGATCCTTAAGTTTATTTTGCTCATCGTTGTCTAATATTTTATTTGCAGTAACAGGGATCAACATCAGCCCAAATTGGAGCAAAATTCCAGTAGATCGACAAATTTTCACAGGGCGAATGTCACACACTCTGCTGACTGCATTTACAGGCGAACCAATATGGCAGGTGTATCTAGTATTACACAGTTTCTTATCTCTGATTTCAATTTTCATGCTTCTTTTAACACAGGTCCTAGGAGTATGTAATGACATATTTGTACTGTAGGAAACCGAGATAGTTCAGGGGAAATATCAATCGTACCTGCTGTACAGAAAAAGGGACGTTTTAAAGTTACATTGGAAAATTTAGATCCAGAGTTGGTATGTTTCAGAGTTTTCCTATGGTCTCTTTTTTTCCACTGTGATTTTTGATGCAATATATTTAAATCTGCATTCTTCCCTTGTGACTATGTTTTTCCAATGCCCCAATTATTATTTTTTTTCAACGTGATTTTGTTTTCAATATCTGATGTTTACAAATTGTCAGCTATACCCTGAGATGTATTCTCAAGTACACTGTAAAGACCTGGCTGTGAGTTTCTGATATAGCCAGAAGAGCTCTACTTCAATCTATAACAATATATCTAGCTATATCTAAGGCTGAGATATGTATCATAAAAAAAAAGGGGGGTTAAAATCCTAACTTACATGGGGATGTGTCCCCATCCCAGATATGTTCTGGAGAGGTGGGGATGCCTTGGAAATGTCCCTGTGGCCATCCTTGAGCTCCTATTCTGACCAGAAATGTTTGGGAAGTTTGGGGTAGGTGGAGGGTGACAATTGGGGGGACATCTGGCCATCTCTGGACGGCCAGGGCCCTTATGAACAACAAAAAAAGAAAGAACGAAAAAAAACTAAAGGGGCTTCAAGATAATAGCTGATTGACTTTTATGTGATCTGCTGATACAGAAAATTTGTAGCTGAAATTTGAAACTGAACAAATTTATGAATAAGATATAAAATATTTTAAAACAAACTAGAATGCGGCTGAAATATTTGGGGGATTTTGAAAACATACCCTTTATTTATTTTAAATAACATTTCAGATAGATACAATGAAAACCATGACAAGAAGTCTAAGGCACAATCTATGTTGATCATCTGCTATTGCTAATATATATAATAATTTAGATTTTATCTGCATTGATCTAAATACAATCTCGAAGCTCTGTGGTTCAGCTGTTTAAAATGAAGCCTAGCATTTATTGTTTTTCAAAATAAAACCTATTTGATATTTGCTGTTATGGGTAAGAAAAATACTGTTAGGAGTGTTTTAATTGTTTATTTATAAGTTATTTTTAAGAATGTGTAGCTCTGTATCAGAAGCATTGTTTTTCAGTTTGTAAGAAAGAAGTAGTTTTGAGAAAAAGAAATCAGATTGTAACTCAGACTCAAGGAAATCGTTTTTTAGAATAAATAATTTGTTTTAGGTGTGTTCATTTCTGAGCAGTCCCTGTTCCATATGAAATTTACAAACACCTTGAAATTTGTAGCTTGACTTCAAGTTCTCAACCGATTTAAATAGGGCAAGCAAATTTAGCAAGGATAATGTGCATAACACCAAGAAGCATTTTGGAAAGATTATAACAGAACACATAGAATAAGTATTCATCATAATCACTATTTCCATCCTTGAAATAGTGTTTGTTACTCATCATTGTGTAGCTTTTTTGAGGCTAAGTAGCCGGTTCTGGTACTGGTTTGGGTTCGGGGGTTTGGTTCGCCAGTACGGCTAAATTTTTTTCTAGGTTTTGGGTTCGTTAGTACAAAAAACATGTAAAAATAATATATATGTGCAGCCTAGAAGCATGAATTAGGATTATAATATCACATAACATCATATAAACAACAAAACTAGGCATAAACTTGAATGTCATTTAAAACATGCATGATAAATATTCATCGTTGAAACTTGCCCCCACAAGTTAGAGGAGTTGGTTTGAGTCTCAGGTTTGCTCCCCCAGGTCTTGGGTTTGACTCTCTCTGGCCCGGTAATCACCCTGCTGCGGACGTTGGGGGGCTGCGTTGGTTACCCCGTGGCCCCAGAGGATTAGTCTCGCCCCGTAAAGGGAACCCGTTGGGCTTGAGTCGCGGGGATACCTCTGAGGATACCAAAAAAAAAAAAATTTCATCGTTGAAACTTCAAGTTCAATATTACAACACTTTTTTAAGTTTTAATCATCATATGGATTATCTAAATCATCAATATCAATGTCAACATTGACACTAGATGATGTAGGAAGACTAGATGAATAACAAGTAGTGCCAATGGCACTGTCACTAGCACTACTCTTGTACCCATGTTGCTGCTGGATATCAGACTCCTCATATGCAATATGGTGGGAAGTGGAAGCATCCAAGTTAGTATGCTTTGGCTCTATATCCCACAGCTTCGTCTCCCCTTCCTTGTAGTCACGTCGTTTGTGTGAAAGGAGACGCAAGTTGGAATGCACATATACTAAGTTCTCCACTCTTTTTGAGAGTAATTTATTGAGCTTTACTAAGTGGATGAAAGAATATGTGCTCCAATTCCTCTCAAAGTCAAACCCCAAAAAATGTTAAAAAAAGAACAAAAAGTGCCTTTTTGGTCGACTGGGCACACAGGTTCTATCTAGGTTCTCTTTGGTTCATTTGGGTTTTGCTCGGGTTCGTTTGGGTTCCTCCTAGGTGTACTAGACTAGTTTTTGCAGTACCCTAGCTGAACCCACAGGCGGACTAGCCTAGTACCAACACCAAAACCGAACTAAACCTGAAGTTGGGGTTGGCAGGGGTGAACCTGGTAACATAGTTTTGACTTTTGAGGAACTTCCCTACTATTATCTATTATTATGTTTTCTGCTTCAACTGCCCATGTCAAAACCTCTATTGTTGGAACATATTTTAATGGCCACCTCTTGAAGGAATGGAGTGTTTGATGTAATCTCAATGGACATTGGTAGATAGAAAGTTTAACTCTTTAGTGACAGTCTTATCACGAGTTAAATATCTACCTTGGCAACTAGTTAATATCTTCATCATAACGAAGAAGCATTACTAACATCTTTTTAGTTTACTTTGTTTTTTCGTTGGCAAATAAATTGCATTTGAATTTAAGTTTTGCGGGATGAAGAGAGCATGTTCTAAGCATCAATTAGAATCCTCAACTTATTACTATTTTATTAATGGCAACCACTTTGAGGGGGCAATTCTCCCAATACAAATGCTTAACACATTGAACATCCCCTATTCTAAGTAGCCCCATTTATTATATAAGGGAGGTAGATGTATTGCATCATAAAGTGATGATGGGATAAATGGAAGAATAAGAGTAAGGAAGAGAATAAGGGGTATACATAGTGAGAAGAAGAATAATAGCAATGTTCATAAAATTGTAGTATAAGGTTAGGATGTAAGGGCCCTGACATGCCCTTGCCCTTTGGAAAGCATTGTCTTTAAAGCTTGAGCTATAGAAATAGATGTTGAAGATAGTGGAGAGGTTTGTTGTACCCCAAATTAAAAATTTTGCTACACTTAGGCATTTTGAGGAAATGAGTAAAAGTCTTGTCAAAATTGTCAAAAAAGGTCAAAATTGGGGTTTGCATGTCTTGCATGAGGGTCAAAAACTCAAAATTTTGAAAATCTAACGATCTGGGTCTGCTCAGAGTGACCAAGTCTACAAAACCCAGATCTTAGTTTTTCGGCCCTAAATTTTAGGAACATTTCTATTTTTAGAAACTTTCTAAAAATAGAACTTTTTTCTAGGTTTTTCTAGGTTTCTTTCGAAATGAATGTTGGCAAAATTTTCTAAAAATAGAAAGTTTGGCTATTAGGGTTCAAACTAATTTTAATTTGTCAAAAATACTTCCTCATTAGGCTGGCGCAATCAAAATCGTCAAAAAGATCAATTTTGCCCTAGTGGGTCTATTTTGCTTTTTCAAAACCTTTTTCAGGAGCTCCAAGGCCATTGATGGAGGTCAGTCAGCTGCCAGGTGTCAGATTCAAACATTCAAGCACTGAACAGAAGATGAAAAATGATGAACGTGCACGTAGAATGAAGAATGGAGAATGGTAGTTGAAGAATCTTGAAAAGTGAGAAAAAATGGCTAAGTTTGGAAGCTTCAGGCGCCCCAACTCAATCTAGGCGCCCAAATGTTCATGCCTTAGAAAAAAAATTCATCTCTGACAGTTGGAACGAAGGAAAGCACGTCAAACGAAGGAGAAAGTTGAAAATTGCAAAATAAAAACCAAGTCTACCAACCATGGGCGCCCCAAAACGAGATAGGCACCTAGCTTTTCAAGAGATCAAATGATGAAATTAGGGTTTGTGCTCTCAGACAATATTGCTTAGAATCTTCTCAGCTCCACAGTGAGTCCTTTAGCGCAGCCATCCGATCAATTAGTCATCTAGAATTTGAGACCAAACAAAGAGGTCTCAACCAAGAAGCAGAATGCAAGTCATGAAATCATTAGAAAATATTCTAAGTCTAGAGAACTCGGGCAGCCCAAAAGGAGATAGGCGCCCAAGGTTTTGAAGCACCAAATCCAACAGTTAGGGTTTGCAAATATGCTCAATCTCTTCAAAATTTTGCTAGCTTCACAATGAATATCTTGTCATGATCATCGGATCTGTTAGTTGCCAGCAAACTCAGGATGAACAAAAGGCATAACATGAGGTCTTAAGCTTCAAGGTTGAAAATTGAAGAAAAATGACTAAGGCTGAAGATCTTGGGCGCCCCAAAAGGAGATAGGTACCCAAGATTTTGGGGCATCAAGTGGATGAATTTGTAGTTGCAGCCTCCAAAATGTTTTCTTTAGAATTGAACCAGCTCTCCAACGCAATCATCAGCAAGCTCATCAGAGTTGGTAGTCACCAGATATCATTGACTGATCGGAGGGGTAAACATGAACAAAATTGAAAAAGTCAAAAGAAGGTTGAAAACACAGTGAAAATAATCTAACTCTGGGAATCATGGGCACCCCAGCTAGCCAAGGGCGCCCAAGGATTTGAAGCCCTAAATCAACTTTTCAGAACATGCAGCTCCCAGAAGACCCCCCTCAGAATTCACTAGGCTATCCAACGAGTCCATCCATCAATTCATTGGACGCCGTGATACGGAAACGAGAATTCATCAAAAAGATTGAAAACAGTGATACAACTTCAAGAGCATAAAAAATGGCTAACACTGATGAGCCTAGGCGCCCCACGTAGCCAAGGGCGCCCAGCTTTCTGAGGGGTCAAATGAAGTTTTTATCAGAAGTGGCCTTCAGGACAACTTCATCAGATTCACTCCGGCTATGCGATGGATCATTCTGCCAATTCACAACATCAACTGAGCTCCCAGAAATTGAGATCAAACCAAGGGTAAAAATCAAGCAAAAGTTAAAAACGGTGAAAATTTGGCTAAGTCTTCCAAGCAAAAGCACACCAGTCCAAGAGAGGCGCCCAAGAATCCATGCCTTAGTCAAATATTCAAATTTCATCCTCCAACATTCCAAACAATGTCCACATTTGATGAACCTGCTTAGGATTGGCTTCGAAAGCTTTAAAGTAAAAAGAAAGTAGATTTTCTCAAACCTCAACTTATTTAAGACATCTTTGCCTTCCATTATTCACTTTTTGCAAGTTGGCGTCTAGAGCAAGAAGATTTTCTCTTTTCTCTCAACGAAGATTTGAAGACCCAAACGACATGCTTTTTCAGTGTTCTTTGTGGTTTCGAGATCAGTGAGCAAGTAGAAACGCTTTCTTGTGCTCCAAACTTCTAAGCATTGCTTTTTCAAAACAGCCACTCAGCTTTTTCCATTTCTGATCACATGGGTCTCTTGGCTTTTCCATCCGCTTGAACATTGAGAAACTTTTCCCTCTTCTAGAAATTGCTTTTTGGCCACTTTTTTAGGATGGATTTAGCTTTTTCAGGTTCTGAGCATCTGGGTTTCTCCGGAACGTGATTTTCTACAAAACCTAGGTCCCAACTTTTTTGGAGAACTTGCTTTTTCAAGGCAGATAAGCATTCTATTTTCAGTAGCATTCTCCACTTGAAATCAAGAAACAAATCAGCTTTTTGGCGGATATGGACAAGATTTAAAGCAGCAATCATCTAGAAGCTTTCTTTGAGCTTTCTTTCTATTCTTGTCTCAATTCTTATCCACTCTTTGAAGAAGAGAAAGAAAACAAATTGTAATAGTTGGCATTTCCTATTTTTATGCTTTATTAAGTGGTTAGATGTTTATCTTGTTTAGTTTTAGAAATAAAGCTTGCATGTTGGCAAATCTTAGTTGTAAAAGCAAGGAGATTTTAGGGTTCCCTACTCCTCTGCTTGTGTATAAATAAGGGCAACCTTGCCCATTATTTTCTGAACCGTGCTTGTGATAACAAATTGCTGAGTCTATTTTGCCTGCAAGTTGTTGTTGTTTAGTTTCAGTTCACTTTGTGTAAGAACAAGTTTGCAAGTCTCTTTTAGCTGGACATTCTTGTTCGGTGCGTGTGTCTTGTGTCAATGTATTCTAATTTGATGGCTAAACTGTAAGCCTATTTTGCTACAATCCTGCTGTCCTAGAAGTGTAATCTTTTGTTCCTGAAATTTGAGAAAATAAAGTCTTGTGCCTGCTTTGCTGCCCTGATATAAAGTCTCAGATTTCCGTTTATTGTGTTATGCTTATATGATCTCCATTTCAGCTTGCATTGAAAGTAAGTAGATGTATGTTGGAAGAAAGTTTATCTAAGTATTTATGTCAGAGAATCCTTCCTTGTTCATTTCTAACTCTCTTGCTCTGCGTTTACATGAGGAGTTAGAAATGTCATTAGAGTAGGCCTAGTCGTAGTTGAACTTCTAAAACAAAAAATCTTAGCTACGACGCTTGAGTTTTATAACCTTGTGCTCTTAGTTGAACAAAAAGATAGGCAAATTAGTTTTAATTTACTTTCTTAAACAACATCAACAAAGAGGGAGCTTCCCCTCCTAATTTGAAGAGCAGTTTATCTATGCATAGCTGTCTGTTTCTAATATGCATTCCAGAGGTGCGAATTGAAATGCCAACAAGGTCCACAAGTTTTGTCTTTTGGTTGCAAGTCAACACATATAAGATGGTGTGGTTATGGAGTTGGTGTGAATGTTTGTCCAAAATAGTCTCAGGTTTGAGGATGATGGAACCTTCATTGTCCAACTCAGGAAGTGCCAACTTAACATGAACACATTTTCCAAGGACATTCAAACAAGATGCATGGAAAACAAGATTTATCTTGGAAGGAGGTAGGTCTTTGTAATCAACTTTGCCAATCTACTTTAACACTTGACAAGGTCCATGGAGTTTTGATGCTAATTTTTTACTGCCTTTGAGCTTCAAGGATGTCCCCTTTAGTGAATGTGCACTTTGAATGATGCTGATCTGCTTGTTTCATATAGTTCTCAGCCAGGACCAAGTTCTCCTTGAAAGTTAAGAGTATGTTTTCTCAATGGATAAGAGTTGAATTATCTTGGAATTGCAATGAAGGTAAGATGTGAGAGATGGTAGTGGTTAGCTATAAACAACTTCATATGATGTCATCTTGGTCGAAGAATGGTAATATGTGTTGTACCACCATTTAGCAAGAGATAGCCACTTCACCCCAACAAGTCCATTGCTCCAAAACAAAGCAACATACATACACAAAAATGGACTATTTTTGTTTACTGAGTGATATGTCGAGTTCATTTTCAGTTGCATTCCTTGTAGCTTAAATAGTTCCTATCAAAAGCTACTAATGAAGGTTGGTATTGTGGTCACAGACAATGAAATGGGCATACCATGGAGGTGGAAGATTTGATCAAGGAAGACTTGTGCAATGGTTAAGGCTTTATAAGGATGGGTTGATGAATAGAATAGACATACTTAGAGAGATGATAAACAACTACAAAAATAATTGATTTGTCTCTTGACTTAGGCAACCCATCGATAAAATCCAAAGAGATGATCATCCATACTATAGTTGGAATCGATAACAACTATATAGCACATCGAGTCTTGATGGTTTCTCCTTTGTGGTGTTGACATGTATCACACTCAATGAATTTTTTGATATCATGTTTCATGCCATCTTAGAAGTTTTCTTTTGCTCTTTTATATGTCTATAATGGAATGCCCTATGGATGGTAATGCATATAATTCTTTTAACAATTTGTCCTAAAGTATGGAATTTACAAAGAGCACAATACACCCTTTATAATGCAAGTATTGGCCATCCCAAGAATACCTTAGCTTAGTTGTGGGATTGGTTGTTAGATGAGTTGTTGAACCTATGTATCTTGCTACCACTCATATTTGACAACTTGTAGCCAATTTGGAGTTGGTAAGGATAAAGCACATAATGTCCATAGTCTTCAAATTTGCAAATAGGGCATTTGACCATGACATCTGCCTTTGCTTTCTTGTTGATCATTTCATAATCCTAAACCAATACTTTAGTGACCCATTTTTGTTCTAGTGAAGAGACATGTTCGAAGAAATACTTAAGGCTATGATCTATCTTGATGAAGAAATGATGCCCCAAAATATTGGTTGCCAATGAGTTACAACATGAATATTTCCTTCTCATAAGAAGATTTTACCAAAATTTTACATTTGTGTGTTCTTGGATCAACATGGTGCCAATACTTGGCCTCAAAGCATCACTAACAAAGGGTTTGGAGAAGTCGGGCATGACAAGTATAGGTGTGGTGTACATATGACATGTTTGAGAAGGTCAAAGGCACTCTTTTCTGATTTAGGGCACATGAAGGTAGTCGTCAAAGGAGCTGTAATTTTACTATAGTCTCTAACAAATTTGCAGTAATAATTGGTGAGAATTAAAAACTCTTGAAGAATTTTAGGATATTTTGGCTTTGGTGAATTTCGCATGTCATTAATTTTCCTAGGATGCACCTCAACCCTTTTTATTGAGACAATATTGTTGAGGTATTCGACCTCTATTGTACCAAAGTAATTCTTGGAATGCTTCATATGCAATTGATCTTCAGCTAGGAATTGCATGGTTTGGTCCAATTGAATTAGATGATCTCCCCATGTCTTGTTATAAATGAGAATGCCATCAGAGAATTCGATATGAATTTTTGAAGAAATGGCTGAAAATTTGGTGTGTCAAACTTTGGAATGTGGATGGTGAATTTTTGAGGCCAAGTGCCACTACTAAAAAAGTATAATGGCCCTCGTGAGTTTGAAAAGCTATCGTAGGGATATCTTCTTCCTATAAGAAAATTTGGTGGTAGCTGGACCGTAAATCTAACTTGAAGAAGCGGGTTCCTTGTAATTCATACAACAGTTCATCAATTATAGGAATAAAGAACATGTCCTTGATAGTAATTTTATTTAGCTTAGAAAATGTACACACAACCACCATGACCCATAATTCTTTTTGACCAGGAGAATCAAAGAGGAATAATGGCTAACACTCGACTGAATGACCTTTGCATCAAGCAATGCCTAGATCATCTTCTAATTTACGTTATTTGCATATAGGGGTATTGACATGGCTGGATCATCTTCTAATTTGTGTCATTACAAAGGAATCTAGTGGCAAACAGCAAGGGCATGTTTCATTTATTAGGAGAGACCTTTTGTTACAACTTCAACATCATTGACCATTTGATTTTTGTCAATAGCTCTTTAGAGACATCCATTAGATATCTTTAGACATTGTTTAGGAAACCTAGGACCAATGTCGACAAAGGGACATTTTGGGAGCAGATAAGGAGAGAGGAGGCTCCCTGAAAAAGGAGGAAGGAAGAGGAAAGGCAACAACATGCTTAAAGGAGGGTGTATGTGAGGGTGAGAGGGGAAGAAGACTGGAGGATAGGGAGCTAAGGTAGCCATTTGCACACACAAGAAGATGAACTAGAGGAAAGAACCATAAGAAGTCATTACTCTTCAAAGCTCCATTTATCATTTTCAATTTGCTACCATCACTTAACAATGCTTTTTCTCTTGTGTTTCTTCCCTAAGGTTTTTTGCACAAAAGATATTGTATATTCAGTTACTTTTGTTGCTAAGGACTACTCTTGTACTTGATTGATGAGATGCTTATAACTTATGTAATGAAACCTAGAGGAATATTACACAATAGTTAATTAGTTGGACTAATTTTTATTTGTACATTGATGCAATGTGTTTATGTTGCATTGGTTTATTGCCCTTTGATGGCAACTTTGCCATAGCAATTTCTAACGATCTTAGTTGCTTCACTTTTATCTTTTTGTTATTGGTTGACTAATTATTTTTGTCTAAAATATTAATCTATGACAATTATATTTGATAAAATACAAGTATATAATATTTTTTCCCACCCATTGTTCCCAATGGATACTATTCATTTTATAAATGGTGTTACAATGCCCTTATTACAGTTTAAAGCTAAAGTTGTTTAACTGTAAAATATTATGTTCAGAATATTTTTTAAATTTATTTCTGCATTGACCTTTCCTTAATGGCTTATTTGTTGATGCATTGCACCTTGAATTTTGGGTTCTTACAAACTTCATACGATGCCTCAGCCAATGGTCGTGCCTTTCTCAACAAATTCTGCATCTAACGTAGCAATGGCTACAATCCTTCCCTTTATGCAGAATATTTCAGAACGTAATGATACACAAAGGGTAAAGTTGGGTTTTTGATGTATTAGTTTCTTTGTAGTTTTCAATAATTATAGTGTTTAAGCAACTTGTGTGTGACTTACATAGTATCTTATTGCCCCTTTTGCTTACAGGAACAAATTGTTAACCTAATCAAGTCTCTGAGCCAGGGAAAAATTTCTTCAGGTTCAAAAATATGCTTTGCCTTTTTCTACTATGATTATCAATGTTATGCTTATTATTTCAGCTTGGGATTCATGTGCCATGCACTTTGATAACTTCTTTTTTCTGTCTGTGACAGCGCATTTCTCTAATCTCGGTTCCAAGCCATCATCTTGTAATGGTTTTGACAATTTAATGGTCCGTGCTACCTCCTTTCATGTCTTTTCAAACAAGATAATTGTGTTCATATGTATTTTAGAAGAAGCTGGGGTATCATCTTATTTTCAATGCTGAATTTATTGGTTTATATTTTGCACTTTCTTCCTTGCAAGATTGTTTTAGTTTCTATTTTTATTGTATATATGCAGCTATGTTGGAGAAGATGTGGTTTTCAAAATATTAATATTTAAGGAAAAAGGTTCAAAGATAATATAATGATCTTAAAAGCCATTTGCGAAAAAACCAGTGAGCTCATAAACAACAAGAACATGAGCAACTATTATTTTTACAGCTTTAGAGTATTAGCATGAAGCATCAGTCTTGACACCAATTCCATGTTAAATACATACCACTAGAAGCATTCATTGAAATTTCAAAAGACTAGGTAAACTACCACTGTCGACAACTTTGTTTGTAAACTTTGAAACTGATGAATAAGACTATTTAGTAAGATATGTTGAACCCCTGCTGGCATCTATAAAAAATCCAGGTAGCCATAATTATTGCAATGCGGAACAATCCCTGGAAAGACTTGCTTTGCATTACTGGTGTACATCAACAGGGCCTTGTTTGTGATAAGGTTCGTTGCCCATCTCTTGGGGAATTGCTTTAATAGAGGGATATCAATTCATGGATTGGGTCAGTAGAGGATGCATCCAATTAGTGTCTTGTTACCTGCCTAATGCTTGTTGGGCTTGTTTTTAGCAGCTTGCTTCTGTATAACTTCCTGAACCAGATGCTTAATGGGATCATAAAGCAAGATCTACTCAAGATTTTAAAGGCATAACTACCAAATACATTCATCCTGCCTCTTGATATAGGAGTCCAATTGCACAATATATTCTCCAAGTAGGGTATTTGATTTTCATGAATTTGTATTTTATTGGATGTGTATGTAAGAATCCATCTTCTTGATTGCTTTCTACATAGCCTCATGGGTTGTTTTTGTTTACTACTCTATCTGATAAAATGAATACATGAATTTATAATAGAGGTGACAATGCATACTAGATACATAAGTAAAATATATCTTTATTTGTACTTGAAATTATTACAGAAGAAGCCCAGAGATGGTAGCCAAGGATCAAATTCAATCCGACTAGATCATCCCCTTTTCCTTGATGATACACAATCTATTTAAAAGACACGACAGTTGCCAAGAGGAACACAACTGTTGACCAACCGACACTTATAACTACCCAAAGCTGACAAAAAATTAATACATAGTCGGATAACCAATATTATTGAAAAATAATAATAGACATTGTACATTGACTACATCATCCCCCCCATAAGAAAAAGTCTTCCAAAACAAGTAAACATCAAGTAACACTAGGGAAGACTTTCCAGATTGATAACAATATTGTAGACAAGGACTTGTAAACAAACTTGGAAGTATAATTTTTAAACATGGACTTGGAGTGTATTTGGAAAATCAAATGAGTGTGGTGGGGGTTAGGGGGCAACAACCCTAGTGGGGTCAAGTGGCATTGCCCCCTACGGGCGGGTAAGCGAGGCGGGGGGGAAGGGACGTTAGCATTCCCAGTGGGGTCAAGGGGCAGCACCCCTTGTAGGGGTCTGGGGGAAGTGCCCAAATTAAGACCTTCATAGTGCACATTATTTTCATGATTTTTTAAGAGGTAACAAACAATGCTAACAAAGCCAAAAAATAGAGATTTTGGAGTGTTTTAACCAACATATACCAATATGTGAATAATGCTTCAGACCAACTAAGGGACTTCATTTGATTGTACACTGTGTAATGTCCTCTTCCACTCAGTAGCCGGAAGCATCCCTTTTAGCCTTTTTAATTCCCATAGGCTAATTAATAAATTAATTAATCAAATAAAGTTATGCAATAAAGTAAATTTTCAGATGACTTTATTTTAATTAATTTAATAAAGGGACTTAAATGTTTTAAAAGGGAAATATTATAAAGTCACTTTATAAAAGTGCTTTAAATGATATATTTTGAGTGGAAAATTAAAAAGTAACTTCAGGAGAGTTCTATGGGAAATTATAAAAGGTGATTTGAAAGCTCATTTACATATGCTTGTTTATTTTCTCTATTGTGGAATTTGAGCATTTAGCTTGAGAAAACCCTAGGACGGAAACCCTAAGGGAATTGGTTCCAGTGGTGAAACATCTACCCTAGCCAATTTGCAGGTGGACTCACAAATTTCACATAGGTGCAAAACTATGTTCCACGGCCTGTCGGGGACGGGGATGGGGGGACGGCAGGGGATGGCGACATACAAAATACATATATATATATGATTTTTTCAAAATTTATTAATATATTAGAGAGAGAGAGGGAAAGAGAGATAGATATGTCAATAAATTAATAATTGATAACAACAATATCAATATGTAAGTAAATCGTGAGAGTAGTACTATAACAGCATAAGAAATGTCATTAAAGCATTATAAAATTTATCACAGCAGTATCAAACATCAATAAAACCATGGTCTATCAATATGAAATATCCAAATGTCTCAAACATGTATCCAGAAGTCTCAAAGTTCAAACATGAAAATCAAAATATTAAATACAACAGTCTATGAAATTAAGCCTCATTCAGGCTATGAATATCCAAAGACTCAGAACTATCTGAGTCACTATCATCCTCTGGCAAGAGTGGAACTAAAAGATTTAATATTTAGTCTTTTTCAGACTTTAGCCCAAACAATTAAAACATTAAACAGTTGGTGGGCCCCGCGTGAAGGAACTAAACCTTTAAAAAATCATTTTTTAATTGTTTTTTAATATATTTTGACTTGCAGCCTGTAGGGGACGGCTAGCCGTCCCCAATCCGTCCCCACCCAATCGGAAACGGGGATCCCAAAGGAAACGCGGCTTCCATGGATTTTGCATTTTCGGGACGGCGACGCCCCAGGGACGGGACGGACAGTAACATAGGTGCAAAACACCGATTAAATAATTTATTGGAGGTTTGCAAGCAAACGATAAATTATTGCTCTCCAACTTGAAGAAGGATTTAGCTTTCAATTATGGTTTCAAGCGATAATTGCAAAGAGAAACTGAAATTTATTGTGGGTACCATAATTGAGAAGTTCGCAAAGTGAAATGATTTAAATATTATATATATTATTTTATATTGGCTGACTCCATTCCAGCCGTACTCTACTTCATCCCAAGCAGTAAGAAGGATTGATTCATTGAAGGGAAGGCTTAAAAGCCAAGTTTGATGTCAATGTGGCATTGGAGGGCACTACAACACCTAGTGCAGCCTTGTGAAGACTCCTATATTCCTATCCTGCCTCCTTTAAAGAAGTCGCAGCCCTTTTTGGACGTGCTGTACATTTTGTGGGAGCCGTACTATTCAAAGAAACAATCGTAGATCCTTGAGGAAAGACAAGGAAGATTTTGCTGGTCTGTTGACTAGTCTTTGGTCTAGGTCAGCAAATTATTAAGGTTTAACAATGTTATTGTTGCTGTATGAAATTTTTTGTAAATGTTATTTGGTAACAACAATATAGAGAAATATAAGAAAATTCTTTATTGAAGTCCTTATGCAAAAATCTTGTGTGAATGGAGGAAATATTATTAGAAAAGTGATACTATATTAACTGTTAAAGAATTTATTACAAGCCATGTTTGGGAGAAATTTATGAAGAAATGGATTCTATGTGTCAAAGAATCAGGAAAATAACAGATGTTAGAGATCTTTCATCTTTCTCTATATCCTTTGTTAGAAGAAAAGGTACATGCAAAATAGAACAAATTCAACACACCCCTTCATTGTGTTGCATATGCCTTAAATCCTAAGTGGTATGATACAGAAGTGACGAAGAAGAGGTCTCCAAATGAAGATAAAGAGGTAATGAAGGGGTTATGGGCTGCATGAAAACATATTTATGGCTGAGGGGTGGATGCTTCAATTACCAGGACTCAATGGAATAGCTTTTCATGTGGGCAAGGTGATTTTTCTTCTATGGAAGCCTTATATGATATGCATGCAAAAAAGGACTCTATAGGGTGGTGGTGGAACCATGGAGGTGAAACATCTAAATTTCAATCATTTGCAATACGATAGTTCTCAGAAGTAGCCAACTCTTCATCTTGTGAGAGGGATTGGATTTCTTATAGTTTCATTCATTCACTGAAGAGAAACCAATTAGGGTCAAAGAAAGTAGAGAACTTAGTCTACATTCATAGCTCACTTTGCCTTCTGTCATGTACACCCTATATACGAGGATCATTCAGCAAAATGGTACCAAATTCTACTTGATGGAACAGCTTCACTCTTGGAGGATGAAGTGGTTGACACAAATGGCCTCAATGATTTACCCCAGTTCTATTGCCTATAGAGGAACCTGAGCTTGAGAGTGATAAGTATATGGAGAGTATCACAGTTGAGGACCAAGAAATTGATAACATAGATAATGCAGGAGTAGAACTCCATCCATTGAATGACACAATATGATAATTCAGATTTTAGATTTTGTTTTTGTATTAATATCAGCATTTCAATATGTAGTATGAACTATTGAGTCAAGAGTCTTGAAAGTTGACACTATATTTAATATTAGTCTGTCTTTAAACTTGAAAGTTCAATCTCGTGATATTGATATTGATTGTCAAAGAATTATCAAACAATTAATTTTCAGTTTTCCTCTTGTTGAACTTGACATCTATTCAAAGTATCAATATTTAATATTTTATTTATAATTATTTCACATTTTTTTATTTTAGCAATATATATCCAAGTACCTGTCTCCTACTTTTTACAAAATTGACCTACTGGTATCAGTACCCATTTCCCATACCAGTACTAATACCAGTCGCCTTGCAATTATGACTTTTGGCATAGAGATTTATATATTATGATGATTATGGTTATTTTGTATGAACATCATCTATAAAATATCTCATCCTTAGAACCAATGCTGATTTCGTTGCAGTTAAAAATTATTTCTTGAATCAAAAATTGCAATATTTTGAACTTAAAGCTAATACTGATATAATTATTAAGCAGATTGAAGCACCTTCAGAGCGGGAACAAGATCTCTTACAGCAGGTAGTCGAGTTGCAAATCAGGTACATGAGTTACTCTCCAGAATTTAATTCTTCAAAAAAAGTGTGATTTTCCAGGCCTTTGAAAACTTCAGACATTCTGATGGAATTTGTCTAATTTCAGGGTTACAAATATTGCTCATGAGATACAAGAAGGGAAGAGAATGAATATTCAGGTTTGTATTCATTATTTATATTTTCTCTATTGATAAATTAATAAGTATATTCTCTCCAGAATTGTTCCTTTATATAATGTTCTTTAGCCTGAATATTGAGAAAAAAGGGTTGTGTGGCTGAAATAACAGTTAGAACGACAATTGAGTGCTCTTCAACAAAGAAAAGAACTGGATCATAAGAGAGAAGCTCCTTGACATTCTTATGGATGGTCTTCCACTATGTTTGTCAATAACTAATTTCATCATCAAGTGCCAATGTCCAGATTTGTTGCTGCTAAACATGGTTCTCATATGAAATACAATGACAGATTTTGAATACCATGTTATCAAGGAGCTCATGTTCAAGAAAGACTTCATTTTGATGACCTCACAATTCTTTCATTTTGCAACAACTTGCAAATGGACTAAGAGTACATGTGTAGACTAGGTAACCTTCAATCCATTTGCCACATTTTGGCTCGGGATCAATATTATTGTAATGGTCCCTTTAGTTTTTCTTATTCAAAAAATCTCCACACCCTTCATTTCCACCTGATGTAAAATTTTGTAGGGCTGTACAATTTACTCATCTCTTTAAGCCTTTTGTAGATATTTATGTAATATCCATATCTTCCTAGTTATGGATCAAAGCTGCTGCCATAAGTCACATCAGCAGGACAAACAAAAGTTATGGGTGTCTGATACTTCTGAACCACAATTTTTTGGTACAGCGGCAAAGGTCATCAACTGTATCACTAATTCCTTTGATGTTAAGATGTCCATATTGATTTTGAATTGTCTAAAGTGGGAAATGAAATGCACATCCCATATTTATTAGGTGCTCATGCTCAAGCATGACTTGGAGGATATGTACATAGAATTTCCTACCTGCCGGTAGGTAAGTGGATGTTTTTTGTTTCAGAAATATATCATTTATCATCAATAATAAAATCATATTTAGTATTTTACATGTTTGTATAGCAACTGCAAAGTTATATCTGTTTTGTACTGTATTTCAACTTGTAGGAGAAAGTCTTTTAGTTTCAAAACTGAGGTTGACGTCTTTTATTTTCTTTTGTCCTGGTGTTCGTCAAGAAATAAAATTATATAAGTGCAAATCCCCTTGAGCTTGATTTTGCAATCATGTGATTATGAGATGCATTTCTGTGTTCCCGCCTACTTTGTATTTGTAGTGTTTTGATGGTAAGCTTGCCTGGTGTACGCCAAGAAATAGAATTATATAAGTGCAAATCCCCTTGAGGTTGATTTTGCAATCATGTGATTATGAGATGCATTTCTGTGTTCCCACCTACTTTGTATTTGTAGTGTTTTGATGGTAAGCTTGCCATGTGATGTAATTGTGAGTTACAATGAAATTCCTATCTAAGGGCCGTTGAGAAGAAGAGATTTAATATAACGACTATCTAATTGTATTTGCATGCATCAGATGCACCAACCCTTATTTTGTGATAAAGTGCTTTCCTGTAAGAACTAAGAAGTGAATAGTAGGTGATTTTGCCAACTTTCTCTCCTATAAATATTTATTTATAGAACAGCATTAAACTAAATTTGTATTAAACAACCTAATCAACTAGCTTGAAACATTTTTTTTCACTAGAGCTACCTTCGGTTAAGAGACCCTACACCCAGAAAATTTGTTGTCGAAAATGCCAATATGAAAAATAAGAGTTTGGCTTGAATTCCAAAATTAAAATTTAACTTTAAGCATCTACCTTTTTACCTATTTAACAATCTCCATTTTCAACTCGAGTCATATTCCCACTTGTAGAAGGTAGCAAAAATAAAAGCTTGTGGCTTTCATCATCCATCAATCACACTATTTCACCATTCTGTATTTGATTGTCATGAAAAGGCACTATTAAATGCACACAAATACAAATTTTATTCACACAGTCTTTCTTTTTCATCATCAAGTTTACAAATTGTAATGAAGAGCAAGCTCGTATGCTTTGGCCTAATCTTTTGAGATTAGCTTTATCCCCATGGAGGGAAAAGGATGACTACAAACCATTTTGCTCTACGTTTTCACCCTTCAATCACCACTAAATCTGCCACAATATTTCTTGCCCCCTTGATATGATGATATGAGATCTCAAATTATCTGTTCACTTAATTTCTTGAATGATGTTTATTAGATAGTTGTTGCACCCCCCCATTTTCATTGCTTCCTGCCTTCAATAATTAGCTTTGAATCCCCTTATACAAATCTCTAAATTTCTCTTGCAATTTTTGATCCTCAAATTCTGCCATTCATAAATCTTGTCTCCCTTCAAAAGGCCACGCTCTCTACATTGGTTCTCTCAGTTGCAACTAATCAAGACTACAGTAAAATACTGTCAATGAAACTCTTGACAAGAACAATGTAGATTTGGGAACTTTATTACAACATGCTTGCAAAGATATCCCCCCATTCAAAAAGGAAAATGGGTGCTATCTCAAACTGGTGATCCCCCTTAAAATCTCCTCATAGTGAACGAAATGGAACACATGCTTTGGACTCTATAGGATAAAGCTTTAGTTAGGAGAGCTTTCCTCAGCTTTTGAACTCTCAAATCTTGGATCCAAGAAAATTATAGTAAGAAAGATTTAGGTGCAAGAATCATAGAACCATAGAGATTTCCAGATGGTCATACATAAAATAAGGAGCCATCTGGGATTCCTACAAACCCAGCAAAATGAAAGCATAAAAGAGCAACAGATCTAGATAGTCCACATCACCTCCAAATTGACTTGCCAAAATCAATCCCTCTTGTCCTCATAAAGAATTCGGAGAAGCAAATGAGAACAATCTTGATCCAAATCTCCTCAAATCTCCACATGCCAACCATGTACTTCCTCTGAAGCCCATTTGGCTAAGCAGTCAGCAACCCTTGCAAGGGTTACCTTGGGCTTTCAAACAATTTGAGTTTTTTTATTGAACATTAGCTTCTAGAGACCATTTCCACTAAGGATCCACCTAGTATCATTTGGAATTGGGTCCAACTAACTCTTCCAAGTGAGTATAAGTATATGTATTGGAATATGATGAGAATTGAATGAGAAGTTGATTATGAAAACATTCCCTTCACATGCAGGAATTATCATGAAGATTTACAATTTGTCAATCTTTGTCCACTTCAATTACAGTAACCATAACAGTGACAAAAGCAACAAAAAAGTAGAAACATAACACATCCTCCTTTAGAAACATTTGGAGCTTCAAAATGTGAGGACTAGCTTTAGAAACCTTTAGATCTACAATAAAATAATAACAAATTTCAAAGGCCATATACACAAAGGGAAAGTTGCACACTCTTAATCATCATACCTTATTCTACATAATCCTTTTGAACTTTCTCAAAAAATCACACAAAGGAATGCAAGCAATACGTAGTAAAAAAGAGGATGTATTCCAAGGGAAGCCTACTGAATAGACTTAGATGCTGATTTTTCTTGTAACAAGTTTTGCAATGACTACCAAGAATAGACCTAAAAGCACCAGCTCTTCTCAACATATTGACCTTGTTGCAAATCCACTTCAAATGTGGGAAATTAATTAAATATTTTTGTTAAAAAGAAAGGAAAATCAGAGTACAAGAGGGACTGTCTATTATTAAATCAATGGAAAAAATAATAAGAGTTTATATTCCCATGCTAGCAAACATAGCATAGTAGGAACCCGATGAGCAAGAATCACATATGGACAACATTGAATTGAAAAGCATTGATTCTCACATCAATGAAGAACCTCTCCAAATTTTGGGGGTGAGATCCCCTAGTTAATTTCTGTCTTGAAGACTTGATCAAAGCTTGCTATGTTGATTTGCTCTTTTTGCAAGAAGCATGTATATAAATCTATTGGAGTATAATATATTTTGGCATATGAAACCTTAAAATAACTCTATAATGATCATAAACATGAACATTGAACCATTAAGACCTATTCAAACTTACTAAAGTTTTCCCTAGTGATTACTCATTAGTTTTAATTCAATAGTTTCAGCACTCCTGTAAAATTTCAAATGCTTACATACCCATCTATAAACATAGAATTGAGACTCTAAATTGGCTCATGGACATATCTCTATCCAATGATTGTCTTGGTGGCAAATCTTTGCCAATTGATGAATAGATTGTATGGGCCAATTCAATTTTGGTGAATACAATAAAATGGTTGGAGACTCAATCGTCGTGAATTTTTGATTTATCAGTCTAATGTATGTTAAGTCACTGCGAAATTATCTATGAAACATTTATATTGTACTAATTTTGCCAAAATAGACTACATTGCTTGGAATTTCAAAGGCATGTTTCAATTAATAGACATATTCGCCAATATCATCAAAATTCTACCTTGTATGAGCATCAATTTTGCTAATACCATTATAACTCCATGCTACAATTGGGGCCATAATAATTTTGAAATTACCAAATGTTTTGGATTGTGATCCCTATCGCCCAACATTCACAATTAATTGTTTTACAATTTGGCATATTTTGTCAAATTTCAATTTATATGAATACAATTAAAACTTTAAATTACTCTTTTACACATTTTATTCTACTATCAATTTAGACTAACTCAATTCTCAAATATTTAAATTATTTGAAGACTTGTTTTGGAAGCATTTGATTTCTTCTATGGCCAATACCTACTTCCCTCTTAGAATTATGTTTTTAGTGAGCCAAAGACAACTACAAGCATTAATGAGTTAGTGAGAGGTAAGTGATTTTTTTAGTTGTTTTATAACATTAGATTTCTCATGTTTATTTATCTATTTGGTTTCATTGTTACATATAATATTGAGTAGTGATACATCTAGGTACTAAGGATCCATGATTCTTTTTGTTGATTTTGTATACTTAGTTTCATTGTTACAAACGTTATTGAAATTGTTAGCATTTGAGTTTTTGACAATGACCTTAAACGTGATAATCTTTTTTGCAATTTCTAATTCATGAGAGATGTCAAGTAGGAGTCAGTTTCTTAGAAGTGGTAAATGGTATTCATCAAATTTAGAAACATAGCATTGTACTTTGGCTGTGTGTAGTCTAGCACTCACTAATCATTATATAGCATTAGTATTTGCACCATTTGTTGGCAAAGAAGATAACACCCTAGAGGAAGATTGTAATGAGGTACATTATATTACTATAGATGATGTTACAAAGAAGTCTTGGGGTAGTGGGAATAATGATATTAATAAACCCACCTCAAAAAGTGAAAAAAATGAAGATTTTGCACAAAATGGGAAAAGGAAAGCCAAATAAAAAATAGGATGTGAATGGGATCCATCAAAGAATTTTCATATTGATTGAGTGCCAATTAACTATTAATTGAACTAGTGGATAATGCAAACAAAGAGGAACCTCTCATAAAATATAGTTGTAAGATTGTAGTTGGAAATATGGTAGGAAAAAGAAGTTGTAGGCAAAAGTTAACACCATAGAGAAACATGTTGGTAAAGTTCATAAAAAATAAATCATAGAAGAAGAGAAAACATCAGTGATAAAATAGACAACAAAGGAAGAGTGTTTTCATGTTAAGTATGCCTTGCAATATGATGAGTATATTCAAAAACACGTAAAACTTGTTGGATGTGGAGGTACGATTCAAACTCAATTTGGAAAGATGATGAGAACAACACAAATGACAAAAATTGTTTAGTTAAGTGGTTTTTTTACTAGAGGATGTCCTATTGCAAACTACCTTGTTGAAAAACGTAGCTCAAAAGATAAATCTTCCAGCCTGGAACCGTGCCACCTAGGTTGGAGAGATTGGATAAAATTTCCTGCTTTTCTCCTTCATGTCTACAACGCACTTGCTAGTTTGGAAAATTTCTTTTTAGAAACAACTATGTTTTCTTCTAAGTTAATCTCTGCTTTATTTTACCGATGGTGAATAAGAGATTATAACAAGGAATTGGTGTGGGTATTGTAGATATAGATTGAAGGTTTTTGCAAGAAATGACACAGGAAGAAAGGGAGATTTTAGTGAACAGAAGGAGTTGAACATTATCCAAGTTTGCAGTATTGTTGCGGATGCCAAGTTCTAGCAGTTGTTGTAAATTTCTTCTTTTATGTAGTAGTAAAATCTCTCTTTGAATGCTGGTTTTTCCCTAGAGTTAGGGGTTTTCAAGGGTAAATCATTGTGTCAAAGTGTGATTGGTTTTCTCTAATTTTTCTATTGCGTTCAGTATTTTAGTGAATGGTGTTGTGCATGCTTTAGTTCTTTGTTTCACTAATTTAACTTTTGTTATTCATATTCCTGAGTTTAAACAATAGGAAATTTATTGTTGGGTTTCACAACACCAATAGAGGAAACATATTTTTCACATGGTATCAGAGCTAATACTCTGAAAGAGAAAACTAGGACTTAATCACATAGGTGCAAGTTTCGATTTTCTTTTTGTGTTCAGGGAGGTTTAAGTTCAAGGGTTTCAGCAATGGCAACAACCAGATTAAGAGATTCAAACAAACTCAAGGGGGCTTCAAACTTTGGCATGTGGAAAGCAAGAATTCTTCTGTTACTGGAGGAGAATGGTCTGAAGGAATACGCAACCACTACCGTTTTTGTTTTGACAGATGCTACGCTACTGGCAACCTACCAAAAAGAAGATGCCAAAGCTAGACACATTGTTATGGATGGGATCAAGGATCACCTTGTTCCTCATATTGCAGATTTAGACACCTACAAAAAGATGTATGATGCCATACTCAACCTATACTAGAGTTCAAATTTGAATAGGTAGTTGATTCTCAGGGATAAGCTGAGAAACACTAGAATGAAGAAAGGGGAGAGCATTGTGGACTACCTTACCAGGATCAAAATAGTAAAAGATGAACTGGTAACTGTTGGGGTAACGATACCAGATGATGAGGTTGTTAGGATTGCATTGGCAGGATTCACAAAAGAATGGGACATCTTTGTCAAAGTTGTATCCGGACGACAAGATATTCCTAATTGGGATCGTTTGTGGACCGATTTCACTTAGGAAGAGTTACGAATGAGTTATGTTAATGGAGGAAGCAACAGTGGTCGTAAGGGTGAGGTGGAAGAGAATGTTGTTCTTGCCAGCAAAGGCAAAGCCAAGAAAGGCTCAAGCAGTGAGTCTACCTCAAAAGGGGACAAGAAGGAAAAGAAAGACCTGAGCAAAATTAAATGTTATGGTTGTGATCAACTAGGACATTATGTTAGTCAATGTCTGAATCAGAAGAAAGGAGACAAGAAGAAGAAGTAGACAACAACTTCAGCAGATGTTGATGAGCTATCCTCTAGACTGGAAAACGAGTTTGCTCTTCTAAATCGCTTATATAGCTCAAGCACTACAGGGGTCTGGTACATTGACAGTGGTGTGTCATGCCATATGACAGGAGTTAGAGAAAACTTCTCCAACTACAAAGCAGAAGAGATGGGCTTCTAGATAAAAATGGGAAACAAGTCCACTTGAACTCTAGTTGGGAGAGGGCTTGTTTCATTTCAGAGGGAGTCAAGCAGTGATATTAAGATCACAGATGTATTGCATGTGCCAGGGATGTGCATGAATCTGATTTTAGTATTTTCCCTTGAAGACATAGGGTACAGTGTACTCTTTCAGGGACAGAAGGTGTATTTAAAACACAAGGACTAGAAGAAGGAAAAGCATATTGGGGTTAGAAGTGACAATTTATACATGCAGTTTGAAACTCCAAAGGCACTAGTGAGTAGTAACATCAGCAAGGAATTAGGAGAGCTATGGCATAGATGAATGGGACATATACACCATGGGGCATTGAAATTGCTCAAAGAAACTATGATAGAAATTATAGAGTTGAGTGTTGAGCACAGTGACACATGTAAAGGATGTGCACTTGGGAAATTTTCAAAGGCAACCTTTCCTAGAAGTGACAGTAGAAGCAAAGGTGTTTTTGATTTAATACATTCTAATATTTGTGACCCCATGTCTACTCAGTCTTTGAGGGGTTATGAGTGTTACGTAACCTTCATTGATGATTTCTCCAGGAAGACCTAGATATATTTCTTGAAGGCCAAAGATAAGGTCTTCAATCGCTTCCAAGAATTCAAAGCTCTTGTGGAGAATGTGACAGACAGGAAGATCAAGGTTCTTCGGATAGACAACAGGGGTGAGTATAAAAGAAAAACCTTCCAGGAGTTTTGTACTAGAGAAGGAATCAAGAGAGAGTGGACTGTTCCCTACAACCCACAACAAAACGGGGTTGTTGAGCATAAGAACATGGCAATTGTTGAAGCAGTCAGGGCCATGCTGTTTGATCAGGATTTGCCTAAGTATCTTTGGGCAGAGGCTTGCAACACAACAGTCTATATTCAGAATATAGTACCTCTTAAGATTTTGGGGAAAATGACACCAGAAGAAGCCTTTACAAGGAAGAAGCTTGAGGTCGGGCATTTTAGGATCTTTGGCAGTATAGCATACTATCACGTACCATCAGAGAAACGAACCAAGTTAGATTCGACTGTAGAGAAAGGTTTCTTTGTTGGATACAACGAACCTCCAAGGCATACGTGATCTTTATTCCAGGGACGAGGAGGATCATAGTGAGACGTGATGTGAAGTTTCTGGAGGAGAAAGCCTTCAAAACATCTTAGGATTTGCCAGCAATTGAGCAGAGTCAGCAAATTGAAGCTCCAAAAGTGGATCAGGAGTCTCAGGTATAGGGCACTATGATAGAAACAAATGCAAATATAGGTACCTTGGGTGAGTTGAGTCCACAGGATCAAGAGCAGCAGAATAGGGAACAACAAGCTCCATCTATTGGTGTATCTCCTACCGGCAGGAGAAGGACTAGCCGAGTTGAAACTTAGATTGTGCGAGATGCTTAGGAGTTTATGGGAGCTCCTAGAACAAGTGGCAGCCACCAACTAAATATTCAAATTATGTGGCATTAATAAGCGAGCTCATTGACAGTGAGCCTTCTAGTTATTAGGATGTTGCACAGCAACAAGTTTGGCAGGATGCCATGGTGGAGGAGTACAACTCCATCATGAAGAATGATGTTTGGGAGGTAATGCCAAGGCCTATAGATAAGGTAGTGGTTGGTTCTCGCTGGATCTATAAGATCAAGCATGTTGCAGATGGTAGCATGTAGAGAAATACAAAGCCAGGTTTGTGGCCAAGGGGTTCTCTCAAAAGGAGGGAATCGATTATGACTAGACATTCGCTCCAGGGGTCAGATATACCTCCATACGAGTTGTGATCTCATTAACATCACAAATGGGATGGCAGATCCATCAAATAGATGTCAAGACGACTTTCTTAAATGAAATCATAGAGGAGGAAGTGTACATCAAACAACCATAAGGTTTTGTGGCACATGGGAGTGACTTATGTTTGCAGGTTAAAGAAAGCACTATACAGACTTAAGCAGGCACCCAGAGCGTGGTATGAGTGCATAGGTAGCTACTTGCAGAGCATGGGATTCGTGAAGAGTGAGGCAGACTCAAACCTTTACTATCTCATGGTGGGAGGTGAACCACCCATTCTAGTTTTGTATGTGGATGATTTATTTATCACTGGTTCACCGAGGCTCATAGAGGATTGCGAGAGGGACCTAGCAGCAAAGTTTGAGATGAAGGATTTGGGGTTGATGCACTATTTTCTAGGACTAGAGGTGTGGCAGACAGAGGGAGAGATTTTCCTTGGTCAAGGGAAATATACTATGGAAATATTGAAGTGTTTCAGAATGCTGGACTGTAGACCCATGTCTACACCAATGGTTACAAATTGGCGAAAGATCAATGCATCAAAGCAAGAGGCAGTAGACCCCACCTTGTATAGACAACTTATTGGTTCATTGATGTATCTAGTCAATACAAGACCAAACATTTTCTTTGCAGTCAACTCTCTTAGTTAGTTCATGGTAGAACCAAAGAGAGTACATTAGACAGTAGCAAAGCATGTGCTAAGGTATCTACGTGGTACAGTTGAGTATGGACTGGATATACTTGGGGTGATGGTGTCAGGTTGATTGGCTACATTGATGCAGACTGGGCAGGTAATGCAATAGATAGGAAAAGCACTTCAGGGTGTTGTTTCAGTATGGGATCAGGGCTTGTCTCTTGGTATAGCAGGAAACAAAATTTTGTTGCATTAAGCTCTGCAGAAGTAGAGTACATGGCAACAAGCATGGCAACATGTGAGGCCATATGGCTTTGGAAGCTGTTAGTGGCATTGTTTGGTAAGGAGCTAGAACCAACCATCATTCACTGTGATAATTAGAGTTGCATAAAACTCTCTGAGAATCTTGTGTTTCATGATAGGTTGAAGCATACTGACATTAGATATCACTTTATCAGGGATTGTGTACAGCGTGGATTAGTTCGACTATAGTATATATCTACAAATGAGCAGGTTGTAGACATCTTGATGAAGGCCTTGATGAAAAGCAAGTTTGTCTTCTTCAGGGACAAGTTAGGTGTAGTAGAGAACACCTTCCTCGCTAAGAGGGAGTGTTGAAAACGTAGGTCAGAAGATAAATCTTCCAGCCTGGAACCGTGCCACCCAAGTTGTAGAGATTGGATAAAATTTCTTGATTTTCTCCTTCATCTCTACAACGCACTTGCTAGTTTGGAAAATTTCTTTTTAGAAACAACTATGTTTTCTTCTAAGTTAATCTCTGATTTATTTTACCGATGGTGAATAAGAGATTATACAAAGGAATTGATGTGGGTATTGTAGACATAGATTGAAGGTTTTTGTAGAAAATGACACAGGAAGAAAGGGAGATTTCAGTGAACAGAAAAAGGAGCTGAACATTATCCAAGTTTGCAGTATTGTTTGGGATGCCAAGTTCTAGCAGTTGTAAATTTCTTCTTTTTTGTAGTAATAAAATCTCTCTTTGAATGTTGGTTTTTCCCCAGAGTTAGGGGTTTTCCAAGGTAAATCATTATGTCAAAGTGTGATTGGTTTTCTCTAATTTTTCTATTGTGTTCAGTATTTTAGTGAATGGTGTTGTGCATGCTTTAGTTCTTTGTTTCAGTAATTTAACTTTTGTTATTCAAATTGAGTTTAAACAATAGCGAATTTATTGTTGGGTTTCACAACACCAATAGAGGAGATGTATTTTTCACATACCCAAAATACAATAAATTTGTCTTTTTAGGTGTTCCTAACTTTCTTAACACATGTTGATCAATAAACAATAGATGGGAATGGGCAAGTCATTCTGTTAAGGTGAAAAAATAGGATGTAGAGAAAATAAAATAAAATAATTAATTTTTATTGCATTATTTTTATATGAAATTATAGTAGTAGATGATGCTTCTTAGGTATGTATACATGTGCATACTATAGAAAATCATGTTTGCTAACTTCATCTACACTTTGTACAAAAATGAAGGAGAATACATCGCATAATTTATTTGAAATGATTAAAAAATATTTGAATGAAATTAGAGATATGAATGACTACACAATTGCCAAAAAGTGGTGAATGAAGGGGTGGATAGAGCTTTAGTAATGCAAGGTCATAGGAACATTTTTTGTGTAAAGCTATAAAATTCTTGTTTACCTTACATGATTGCTATTCACTGCATGACCCACAAAATAAATTTAGCATTTAAAACTATGAGAAAGTTTTCCATAGTATCAAAAAATTGAAGTGATGCAAGAGCATCCAGTAGTGTAAAGGCAATCTTGCATCACCCAAAAATATTGTATTTTCATTTGTTTGTAGTTTCCTTAGTTGTCTTGGGGCCAGGGTGATTCGTGCAATCTTTGGGATAGTTAGAAGTTTGAAACAACCAAAAATAGTCACTTGTTATTTTTAGTAAGCCAACCTATTTAGGTCGTATGGACATGAAAATTGACCCAAAGGAGTGAAATTGGAAAATAAGGTTTTTGGCGAAAGAATTATCTCAAAATCCTACACGATCTGGAAGATATTAAATTCTCATATCAGGTAATTTCTCCAATGAAATTTAAAACTGAAAATTGAGGCCCTTTAGAGCCCTGAAACAAAGTGCAAGATCTCTAATCCTTTAGATTTGGCAAAAGATGGTTGTAGATCTCTTCATAAGCTTTCCATCGATATATTACAATTAAAAATCTGATAGTCGGATCAAAAGTTATGGCCTCAAAAAGTTGCCCCACTAAAAAGTGAATTTCATTAAAATATCTTCCTAGGCAAGAAATCAAATGGCACGACTTTTGGCGCCAAAACAAAAGGCAAAGTTACACTTTCTAGAACATTCTAGGGCGGTTATTGGGTGAAAGAAAAGGGTTAAGTGGGGGTTGTAGGAGGTGGTTCCATTAGTGTAGATTGCGACTCCAAATAATAGTTTTTCTTTCAAAGTTGATTTTGTTGTAATGAATCAAGCCCATGAGGTTGTAGCATTGTAAGTTCTAAATCTGTAACTTCATTTTTTGAAAATAATTGAAAGTGGGTTATTTTTTGTCTCACATCTTTTGTGTCGATATCTATTGGTGTGTTTTGTGTGGGTTTCGGGTGGTGTAGAGCTCATCATGAAGATTTAGTCCATCAGCTCCGCTTATACTTATGTTGAAATTGCAAATGGTTTTTGGAATTTTAACAATTTGTTGATGAAATAACCATAAAAAATGAGTTTCCTAAGAATGTTTATACAAGATTGATCTCCTTGAATGGGTTAGTGCAAAAAGTTTTTGTAAAATATCAATCCTTGATTGGAGTAATGTATGAAGATCACTTCATAATAAACAAAACTTCTAACCTCTTATTTGGGTTAAGTAACATAGAGACACTTTTAACTTTATTTAGAATTTCTTTTATGTTATAAGAAATGAACTCTCTTGTGAAAAAAGCCTAAGAAAGACCTATAAATATTTTAGAATATACAAAGCTACATAAAATGAGATGCATGACCCTCTATAATCTATATCCATCAAAACAATCATTCATAAGTCCAAAATTTAATGTTGATACTTAATGACAAATGTGGACAATATTGCCATTTTTTTTTATAGTTTAATGCTAACAAGAAGTTGTATCTTAGTGTAGAGATATGAGATACCAATGAACCATTTTCTAAGTTTTGACACACTATCGAATAAATACTTTTTTAAAAGGGAGGCTTTTGACAATATTGTGAAATTCGCAAGTATTACCTTAAATGTTATTGTGAGATTTTTTTTTTAGAAATTAGAGAATGATTCATTCGAGATGAATCTTGAAGCCATGTCTGTTGTATATCATTAATACTAGAACAATTGTCAACCTTTTGATTTTCATCACAAAATAAAAATTATAGCGAAACAATTCTCTAAAACTTTAGAATTTAATGGACAAAATATTAAAATAATTATAAAAAATCTAAGCTTATAGGGAAATCAACTCAGTTTGCAAAATCAATGATGGAACAATTTAAACTCATGGAGTGCCTTCTATGATGGATCACTAACAAAATTTTGGGAAATCTTAGGTCAAAGTGAAATATTGTGTGATTCAATATCAAAATATTTTAAAATTGTTGATCTATGTCAAACCATGATATTGGGGTCAAAGAAGAATGAGAGAGGTTTTAGTGCATTGAGATTTTAGAAACTAAAGACACGAAACAAATTTGACAAGAATTTCAAAAATTACATGAGGATGTATTCAACTAGTATCCAAAGTTGTCTTTTTGAAAGAGCATTGGAAATCTAGAGGTCCAATGTGAAAGAAGAGCATTGTGCAACACTTCAAATAATACTAGCACATCGAAAAGAATGTACAACACATCTAGTGGCATTGGTGAGATGCAACTAAGTGGAAACATGCATACAAAAGAAAATGAAGATTGGATTCAAGATGACTCATAGTTAAAATGAGAAAATGGTTTGGTAGTTGTAAGAGATTTATTAGGTATTTGTAATGCACTCCATATTTCAAATTGTTCTTGGTTATAATTTTTTTTTTCTACTAGTTTAATATGGACATATAAATAGAAAGAACTGACATATTATTATTATTCAATGTTCTCTTTTAGAATCTAAAATTTAAACACTATTTTTAAATATAATTTTAAAATTTATTTGTACCGGTAATGTTTATTTGGTAACTCCTGAGAGTAGCAACAAATATAGTAGAATATATATATTTGAATAAATCTTGTGATATTTAGAGTATAATGCTTTATAGTCATAAAACATTTAAGAACAACATACTAATAAAATAAAAGTGCCAACATTTGTTAAGTCATTGCTCATTGTACAAATATTTAAAACATATTGCATTAAAATTGTCAAATTTTTATAACATTTAAAATTGTAATATTGTATCTAGAAAAAAATACAACAAATGCAAAAAAAAAAAAGATATTGTTAATTGAATTATACTCTACATTGACAATGGCTAGAATACGATCTTATGCAGCATGTTCTAATATTCATCTATTGGACATGTAATTTTTTATAACTCATAGTGACTAACATTCAAATTTGTTAACAATTCATAATTAATTAACAATACATAATTTTTTTATTTTATTTTATTATGCAAACTTAGTTTTAAGGTCATCAATGCTTCAACAAAACCAAAAAAAAATTGTCTTATTTAGCTTCTCGGGAAAGATGTCCTTATTCTACTTCATTATATCCTCCATCTTTGTATTGAAAGCATTTTTTGTAATGATTTTTTTTTGTCAAAAAGCATTGGGAAACCTAGCTTTGTGAGTTTTTCTACCTTTTCATGTCGCTCCATTAATATTTTTTCCACATTAATTTTTTTTTTTGTCTCACTTGGCTTCACACTTTTGAATAATAAATTATGTTTATATCAAGTCATCATTCTTATTGGGGATTTCTTTGAATGCCACTTCATTTTCACTAATTTTGTATAGTGTTCTCAAATTTTGTTTTGCTATAGCCTCTCTTAAAATCGTCAATTTTCTACTTTTAGTAATGTATTTAGTGAGCTTGTCAAAGTGTGTCTATAGACCATTGATGAATTCAAACATCTTATTCAAATCATCAATTTTATAGATTATTTCCTACCAAACATTATATTTTATATGAATCATTGTCTACTTATAAAGTTTCAATACTTTGTGTTTAGAATACATTATTCCCTTTCTACTTTCCTCAGCGCCTATTGTAAGTTTTTCATATTATTTTCTCACTTCTTCCAATTTTTGCTTCTATTTTTTCTTTTGCACTTTTGTTTGTCAAGGTCTCTTGTCCTTTATTTTCTTAAGATATTGATTTTTGTTAGTCTTTGTTGTAATTTTTTAAAGTTCTCTTTCATTATAATTATTTGTACTTTATTCTAATTTTCTTTTAAGTCTTTCAATTTCACCTCTACTTGTTCATTCACATTGATCATAGATGTACAAACAAATGCTTTATTCACTAATAGATTATTATTTGTTACTTTCTCATTTGTTACTTGTCTACTTGTAACTTTTCTATTTGATTCTTCAGCCTATTTTTTCTCCTTGCCTTCATCAATGATTTGTATACCACATCATCATTCTTTTTTAATATGTTTATTTTTTCATACCTTTTCATTTTGCTAAAATCCAAGGAAATGGTGCTTATTTCTTAATCAATGTGATGCATTTGATCCTCTAGTTTGTTAAATTTGTACACACAATATATGTACTTTATGGTTCCATATTTGGATCATATGTGGGTAATACCCTAGTTGTTGTAGGCTCTCAATTTACAATAGCCTCAAGCATTTTTTTATTTTTTCTTTTACCTCTTTGTAATTTCTAGATAAACTTAACTTCATAATCAAAACTTATGGTTGTAAGTGCAATCCAAAGCTTGAATGGAGATAGTACTTGGAGTGTTTGAGGCCTTTCTTTGATGTTGAGGATAACCCGCTCTTGTCCCAATCACACTATCTTGGGGGGTGCCTCTACAAATAATTCCTTTGAGGTGGAGATACCATGCACTAGATTTCTTACATTCATAGCTATCAAGTATTTTGTCTCTTGTCATGGCCTTTTTGGTTTGTTGTACCTATATCTATTTACTTCTTTTGAATATTCTATTGGTATGGCACTTGCTAACCACCGCCACCACTACCTCTACCATCACCATTGTAGCACTATATTATCTACCACCTCCTATACCACTTAAATTTTTAACTTGTAACTTAGATTGATGATGTCAAGACCTTTGTGGTTTCAATTGCATCTAATGCACAAGATTTGAAGATGAAATAAACTAGATTGTACTACGTTTACTTGTATTCTAAGAGACCCTCAATGTGCTCATTAGAAAAAGCTCCAATGCCTCACACATCTTAAGGTTTTCCAGGTTCTATCTGTTGTGGAAACCAAATAACTTGTCTTGTTGAACTCAAACCGCTGCCTTCATAGCCCATTTTTATGGTTATATCTACCCTCTAATTTATGTTTTCGTTGTACCTGTGGTTTTACATTAGGTTTGTGGGAGTAATCTTGATTGACATTCTATGGGTCCAATTGTACATCCTAACTCTCATCATCAAATTCAAAATTTGTTATCTCATTAGGATGCTCTATTTGCCACAATTTGTTAAAGTATTCATATTTTTGGGATATCCTCCAAATATTAGTAACATATGGATCACCTAGATCATTCCTCATTTACCAAAACAAATATTTTTTACCATGACTAAATAATATCTATAAAAGCTCTTTTGAGAGCCTATGAAATGCTTTTATAAAAAGGAATTTTGAGAAACTTTTGAATAAAATTGTTGTATCCTCTAGCCATTATCTCTACATTTGGCCCTAGACCCAACTCAAAACCTAGAATTTCTATGGACAATTATTGAAAAGTAATTACTTTCTCAATTGCACTTTCTTCCATTACTTTTATAGTCTCATCCCAAGAGTCCTTATTTTTTAATATTTCTAGTAGGGGTTTACTTTCATATTAAATTTTACTAGAAGAGTTCTTATTGGCCACCAATCTTGCTTTAATCACCTCACATGGGTCCTATTGTCCATGAGATTCAACATCAAATTTCAAAAAATTAAAATTCTATGTGCCGTAGTGGAATATTTTTCTCTCAAATGTGAACCCTCCACATGAGAAAGATAATTAAGGAAATAACCTCTTCTTTTATTGACTAATGAAATAAAATTGGTTTATACTATCCATCTACCTTATATATTTGAAGGAGAAAACCCTCTTTATCACATATATCAGAATTTTGTGGAGCTTTATTCTCAATCCATAAAATCTTAGCATGATATTTTTTTGTGAAGTACCAATTAGCAAATTTTATTTTTGATTCCAATTAAATAGAATATTTATAATTCTTACACAATCTAGAAATTGGATCATTTATAATTTCTTCATAAATTGGAGACAAAAAGTAGTCCATAAAATTATTGCATTTCCTTCTCTTGTCACACATGCTTATCTCATTGGTCCATTCAAGTAATCAAGTAAATTTTTTTGCATGAACATCAGAATAGGGTTGAGTCTAAAGTTTGTTGTCCATTAACCTTCCACAAAACCACCTGAAAAATAAGTAGCATAAGTGGGTTGTGAATATAAAGGTATTAGTGTTTGAATCTTCTTTAATTAATTAAAAATGTTTATATGGATTCAACAATGTGCCTAACAAATATATATTTAATAGGTAGCTGACCATAATAGATGTTTATACCATTTCAAGAATGATTGCATCCATTAGATTATCATTATCCAATCCAAGGAAAAGTGCTAGCATATAAATGATATCCTTAGCCCATAATTTTAAAAATGTAATTTCACAAGGAAGATTACCTTTGGCTACCTAATCATCAAATGATATTTTTTACAAAAAGCTTTCTTTATATTTTTTGTCTCTCATAATCACCAACAAGTGTTTTTAAGTTAATATGGATAGTTCCTCATTATACATATACTATAAATTCCAACTCATTGATAACATTCTACTCCATAATGAACAAGATTTCTTCTTAGATGTCTTTGTTAACAATTGCTTTTTTATTTTCTTCATAATTTTGGGAACAAACTATCACAAATTTTGGGCAAGGAAAAATTTCATGAAACATTATTTGTGCCAATTCAATCACCCATGGCACACTGATACTTCTATCATTAGGAGCATTAATATTTTGTCTTCTTTTGAAAGACATATCTAAGCTCTTCTGAACTCCTATTAGTGATTATGGGGTCATAAATGTTGGTGTAAATAAAGTCTTGTACCTAGTTAATTCATTACAGGGGACTTAGGGGACTTATTTACATGTTTACTTAGGTCCTAAGAAGAAATCTTTCTAGAAGGTGTTAGTTGTCATTAGACCTTATCTTATCTTTAGACTTATAACACGTGTCCTAGGTAGTTGTGATAAGTTGTCACATGTCATAGGATTAAGACACTTGTCATAATCCTATTTAATCCTATGTCTCACCTTGGCTATATAACTAGGTGGTTTCATATGTAATTCATGTGCAATTCTTGGATAATCAATTCCATTGTAATCTTGAGCATTGTATATTTATCTCTCTTATGCTTTCATGAAGTGCCTAGATTTTGGGTGGCTATAATCTTTAGCCAATATTGCACGGTGTAGAGTTATTCTATACCAACTCTTACATGGTATCATAATCAATTCCATTGCAATCTTGAGCATTGCATATTGATCTCTCTTGTGGAAGTTATTTTGTCTTGCAAGTGATCCTAAGGTGTTTGAGGAGTTCACCATAAACTCCTACATGGTATCATAGCTTGTGGGATTGCTTCTTGTTAGTCTTTATTGAGAGATCTTGGTAAATCTTGAAAAGCCGAGTATGTTCTTATCTTGCATCAAATGATGATCTGGAGAATTAGAAAAGCTTGAAAGAAATACTAGATTTGGGGTAGAATTTTATTCTCTTTGTAGTGGTGCAATCAGATTTTTATTTTAGTGCTTGGTTTTTCCAAAAATTGCAGATTCTCATATGTATTGATGTGTCATCCTCATTTGGGAACTTCAGGAGCTCTGTTCTTGTTCCTACGGTAACATTTTAGGGTGATTTTTTTTAAAGTACATAATTTTTTGTGTACTTTCTAGTGGTGTAATTAGTTTGATCTCATCTATTGTAAAAATTTCACTTTAATATTGAGGCCAAATTTTGCAATCTATAAGCACTAAGATCAAGTCCACTTCATTGTTTTTGGCAAGTGGCACATGTAATCACACTAAGTATAAAGTGCCACAAATATGAGGGTTTTCTTGATTGAGTAATTTGGTGGGGGGGTAATCTCATAGTGGTTGATTGCTTTCTTTCACTTGGTTTGTGTTCTTTCTATAGGGAAATCTCAAATTGAACTCCTAACTCCACATAATTATGCTACATGGAGAAAATTAGTATGGAATTTTCTCATGATGAAAGGTCTAATAGGCTATCTAAAGGAAACCATTCCTCAACCTACTGATGCTAAAGAATTGGAAAAATGAGAGCTTGATGTGATAAAACACTTGGATGCATGTTCATTAGTCTCATTTGATTTACAATTTCATGTTGAATCATGTAAACACTCAGAATATTTCCGCGTGAACTCCCAAAGGACAACAAGAACCTACAATTAAGAACAATATTTTTTTTTGAAAGTGAAATATAACATATAATGAACGTGGACAACCAACACATACATTGTAGTTAAACATATATACATCATGCACCACATCCTCCTCGGGTAACGCGGACAACATTACTAGACGTAAAACCCAAAACCAAGATGATAATTAACTAACTACAAGTATTCCACTTAACCATTATTTTTATAACTACGGACGGCATTCAAACATCCACACATCATAACATAGATAAAACCATCTATCACATCTTATGTAATTATACATATTTCCACATATAGAACACCATTAAGAATTGCACATTGTGAAACGAAAACTCATAATAGTACCAAGCATCAATATACATTTCAAGCATGATAAGCATCCATCAAAGATCATAAATTACTCAAAGATTACATTCATTACAATGATAATAAAAGTTACATTGTACAAGAGTGATAGTAATACAAAAGTGTTCCCAACAAGAATGGAAACAATACAATAAGATAGAATATACAATGAAAGGTGAATACAAGTAACAAGTCTGGCTCGGACTTGGTACAATTCTGGAGACGCTGCAAGCAACACAATCTGCATATCACGATCCTTGGCTGGGGACCCAATGGGGTGCATAGCACGTTCCACCCGACCACGTGGACCCGAAAGTCCACCCCCCGTGCTAGGAGTTGACAAGAAAGATCCCCATATCCTCAATCCAAAACAATCAAATGAACCCAAAAGCAAACCAGACTCCACAACAAGGATATCAATCAACATAAGATAACAACCCACAACATTACCATCACATAGCCACAAAAAATAATGAAAAGTCCAACAAAACCAAATGCCAATATTATAAATCAACAATAATAACCATAAGAGGTGCCAACAACAATAGGATCCAAGCCTTCAAATAAATTGCAATATCAACCAACAATAAATATCAAGGGCACCTTTCATTAACATCAATCAAGCTGCCATGAGGCATGTGCAACACTAAAAGATAGAACTTGGAGGCTTCACAACAATCACCAAGAACCAATTGCCTCAACAACATCAACAATTCAAACAACACTCCCAGAGGCAACCAAACAAGGAAAATAAACAGGTACTGTAGGAGAGTGTCATCGCATGGCCTTACATGGATTTTCCAAGCAACCTATCACAAGGTACCACCTCCATCTATGGTTATCCAGGCTGCCTATCTCAAGGCGACCCTCCATAGGGTGACTCATGCGGAACCACTTACCTTTCATGAGGACAAGGCAGTGATCTTACCAACCAGGTCTTCTCATCCCATCCTTAGCCTGTGAAAGCACTAACAATATGGGTGAGGCTCATAATTAATCTTGTTTAGTGTTTATCTACCCAACCTACTAGTTATTAATTACATTATCACTTTGATTAAGAAACTCTTCCATGGGTTATCCAACAGCCCCTTTGTGCACCGCCCCCCATGAAGAGCCACCTCCCTACAACACCAAAACTAAATGCAAGCAAGGTGTACCTCATCTCATAAACAAAATCAACGATACATAACTCACAACATGCGAGGCAAGAACCATCTCGCAAATCCATTCCATATCACTGAAATAAGAACAAGGAGGTACCACCCACAAGAACTCAAAATTAGAATAGGATCAATGAATCACAAAGGTCCAATCATGGAAGAATCAACATAAACCAAGTTTCTTCATTGCCTCTGGAAGTCAAAAATGTTGAAAATCCACAAACTTCTACAGAAGGTAATTCAAACTCTTCAGGTTCCCAACCATCTCAAATATATGACTACAAGAAAATCTTAACACAAGAGAAAGACTCACAACTTGAACCACAAATTGACTATATAACTTCCATTATCACAAATCGATAAGTGAAGAATAAGAGTGACAATGTCAAAATGAGATCTTCAAACTCAATCAAAGCTGATATAAACAATTCCATACAAATCAATCACAATAATCACTAAATGACATAGTATTCAATTCACCCAATCCTTGTATCACAACATAAATACTCCAAGATTTAGACACTTCTATTTTGGCATCATTACAAACTCACCCATACTCCACTATTCCAACATGAACCGATGAAAAATCACCGCCAAAACTAGGCATCTAAAAAGGGAAGACACATCGAAATGAAAACATCAAAACATTTAAATCATCTTCCCAGTTTCATTAAAACATCAAGAGCAATAAGTTCCAAGATTATTTAAATCATCAATATTTCTCTAACACTTACGAGAGATGACTATTAGGAAACATTTTTAATAATCACATACATTCTATTTGCCTACTCAAAATAAAACCATTCAATTAAAAAGACTCTATAGATTTATTTTGCAATGACCACTAAATCCACTAAATCAACTAATACTATTAAGTTATATTAACCCAAAGATAAGTACCAAAAGGGCATTGATACTAATATCTTATCTCTATCTTATCTGTTAATACCCCTTAAAATGCATGTATACATGCACGGTGTTATTCCTAAGAAATGATAACCATCAATTACATTCTATTGAACATATTTGTAAATAACTAAATACACTTTTACACCGACTAGTTACATCCACTAACACATTCAAGTAATACACTTTAAAGGAGAACATTAAATAATCAATCACATTTTATTTAATCATTAATTGAGAAGCAACATGGAAACTATTAGCACTAGCATTCAAGTAAATGATTACACAATCTCAACACTTTTCTTAGCCTAACCTATGCATATAAAATTATTCATTAGATTCAAGAGAAAACTAAACTATCTAGATGAAAGCTATAATGGTACCATACAACGATAGAGGTTACCCGCCTAAGTCACACATATAATCAATAATAAGATCAACTAATTGACACTATTCTCAAAAGGTGCTCCAAACAATAATCTATTTCCCATATAGAAATATTTGTTTTCTTATAATCATCTTGCATAATATGCAATCCCATTTTTTTATTGGAAATATAATTAAATCACTTATTTATTTATTGAGCACTAAATAATAAACTTTACTTTCTTATTTTATATAATATATAGTTAAATCACCTATTTATTTATAGTGCACTAAATAATCAACTTTACTTTCTTTTAATATATATATTTATATCTCTTTTATTAATATATATTTATTACTTCTTTTCTCTTTTCTAAAAACTTATGGGAGAGACTTTTCTTTTTGTTTTGTTTTATGTAAACATGGTAATATTATAAGAGCCACGTTTCTTATTTTTATTTTACTTTATTATTTTCTTTATGTGAAGCCCCTCACTACCCATTTTATTATTTTTATTTTTCTTTGTTAACGCATGGGGGCCACATTTGATTGTTTTTAAAGGAACATGTGAAAGTATTCAAAAGGATAATACCAAGCCCGAATCATCTCAAACATCTAAAACGTGGGCATTGGATAATGGTATGAAAACTTATATAAATATTTTCCTTTGTTCCCGAAGCTTCATTCCGTTTTTATTTATTTTTCTTTTGACCACTTCGGAAGATGTGATTAATTAAATAATGTTTCAAGACACTTTTGAAAGGCAATTTCCATTTACCAACATCTTGCCTGCCTGTGCTGAAATGGGCGTTGTGGAACAGGTTATAGACATCTATCAGAGTACAAAGGATAGAGGAATTATGTGAGATGTTGTGTTTGCAACTTCCTTGGTAAAATGTATACAAGCTGCGGTGAAAGACTGGTGAACTGTTTTACAGCATAGCTCAAGGAATGTGGGCAAAGGAGTATGATTAATACTATTTTTTTGTTTTTTTTTAATAGTTATAAATTGACCATTACTCTTATGAAGGTAAAAGGGCATACTAACCCCTTCAACTATATCGTTTAAGCTTTGACCAACGCTACTATCCATTCCCCTTAATATTTCCTATGTTTCGATATTTGACTAGGAGCGTACAGATCAATGAAAATTTTACTCAAGATTATCACAGACTGAAAGGTAGGGATGAAAGCGAATTTATTCTTAATTCCAATAGATTCTCAGACTTAACCAAGGCTAAGGTAGAATAAATGTTTACCCAAGACCACGCCAAAAGGGACATGCAAATACCACTGGATGCCAAAAGCAACTGTAGACTAGGGTCTCAAATTTTGAGGAAGCTTCAAAGACATTTAAATACAGCAGAAAGAAAGTCGAATATGCAATACTAAACTGGAGTTCGTTACTCTAAATGTTGAGATAGCATTCTTGTTTGGCAGCTATTTTATTCAGACAAAAGAAATTGCAACCCAAATACGGCCTACCTAAAAAACACATGGAAGATGCACAACGTATCTTTAGTGAGAAAAGACCAGACGGTTCAGGTAATAATAGATTCAATTCATGCAATGCTCAATAGGTTGACAATGGCAGCAGAAAGATTATTTAAACCTCTACCCCTTTCTATTTTCAAGTACTGCAGATGTGATAGGTTCCCAACGGAGTCAGGAAACCTCTATAGTCTCCTATGTTCGAATGATGCTGCTGAGAAAGGTTGCCAAAGGTATCAGGAAAACTGTTTAAACTTATACACACTGTGGATCCTAAATACATCAGCTGTAACAGGCAGTAAATGGAATCAAGAAGGTTATTTAAACCTTTAAAAATTTCTATTATGCTCCAGTATGATGCTGGGACCGGTTGACAATGAAATTAGAGAGATTATTTAAATCTCTACAACATTCTACTTTCAAGCGTGGTTGATGTGGTAGGATGCAAGAGGCATCAGGGGCATTATTTGAATTTATACACCCTCCATTGTCTAATCACTGCTTCAGTGATAGGTTGCCCATAGGATGAAGGCGACCATTGCAGAATATGCATAAAATGGATTTTACAAGGAAGGTCTCAAAATCTTCGAATTAATGAAGCATTTTGAAACCCATCCTAACATTGGAAGCCTTGCTTGAGTTCTGGGTGTACGCAAACATGCAGGTTTAGCAGATGAGGGCTGCACACACTTCACACATACGCAACCCTTAATGCATTACATATATAGCTGATCACTAGGAATGCATGGTTGGCCTTCATGCTCGTAACATGGGCAAGGCAAGCATTGTTGACATAATACCTCAAAGAAATGTGAATTTCATGGAATGCAATGATTGCAGAATATGCACAAAACGGATTAGGAATTGTGGCAGTAATTTTCATTTTAATAAATATACTCTAAAGCCATCCTAAAAACCTTATTTATGGGCTGCAGTTCACCAAATTGGAGAAGTGGAGGGTCAATACCGAAGAGGAGGAGTTTGGAGAAGCCATGCCATAGCAGCAACTTGCCAGTGTCCCATCTGCCTGCGCCAACAGCAAATGCCTCTCCCCTGTCCATCCCTTCCATCCCCCCAGAATGGGAGCTCCCCCCCACTGTGTAAGGCCAAAATTGACATCCCCTTCCCCAATTCTGGACCCCGAGACATGGCGTGTCCCCCCCCCCAAAAAAAAAAATATTCCTTTTGTTTAAAACAACTTAAGAAACTTTCAAGCAAATGCAAAAGACAGGTGTCCAAAATTCCTTCCCATCTCCTTTTTGACTCCACATTTGTCAAGCATGCAATTCAATAAACAATGAGAAGGCACGTGGGCTCCTGAATATTTGCCCCTTTCTTTTTATTACTTTTCATAATTTAAAATCAATAAATTTTATATTTAGAAACAATAAACACCCCCCATTAAGAAACATTTCAAGAGATTTTTATTTAAAATGGGTCCACTTGGAGAAACGTGGAAACCCATGAGAAAACTCTACCTGCTTAGTGTTAAGTCCTTTCTTTATATATGTATATATTTTTTGTTTTATGATTTATTAATCACTGTTTAGGAATCACTTTTATTTTGTCTTTGTACGCATGACTTTATAAGTGTATATTTCTATATAGAATTAAATGAGCAACCATGTTTTCTCTAAACTTAGCCCTATTCCACAGTTTTTGTTCTTCCATGTAGGGACTATTTTATGAAGATAAGATTACACAAGTATGTGTCAAAGAAGAAAATATTAACTTTCCCTAAATCTCTAATTTTCCATGTTCTCATTTTGATCAACTAGGTACTTGTTTTCTTTCTACTGGGTAACCAAGATGAATGTTTCAATTTATGAACGTCAGCAATGAAAATCGAAAGCAACCACAACCAATCCCCAAATTGAGAGCACAGAACAATGAAGGGAAACAATCAAATACAAGACATTAATAAACCACTTACTCACATGACGCGAAGAACCAAAAGTGGAGGGGTACTACAAACACCTAAAGAGGCTTCAGAGTATTTT
>VDFB02004643.1:0-19904 GCA_007258455.2 Sequoia sempervirens | reverse complement strand
TTGATTGCTCTGTGTCGTTGTTTCATTATGTGTTTTCCATGACATTCTGAAAAGTATATGCAAAATATTGTTTGACAAACAATTGTAAGTAGGCAATCTTGCCTTTCCTTTGCTCAAATGGTCAGTAATTTAAGCAGCATCTATTTAAATTACTTCTTGGCTGAAAGTTTTAGTAGATTTCCATTGTGCAGGTTGTATCAATTTTTATATTATGCTAGATTCTATGTTAGCAACTTGTGACTTTAAGAATCACCTACTATTTACTGTGTTAGCTTCTCAGGAATACAATTGAATCTGCTTTTACTTGTCCAATTTTGAGGTTCAACATACCCGCTTACTATGATGTCCCATATTCCTTTCCTTATAAGTATTATTTTCATTTGATGTTTCAAACAATTGAAATTTTCACCTTTGAATTGTGGAACTGACATTGCACTATTGTTTGCTTCCATCAAACAAAGCTGAGGATTTTTCACAAAGTCACAGGATCTTGAACTTTGGCGAAGCAGCGTTAGATTTGTACTTGTTCAATGTGATTCTCACTTACACAGATAAACTCTTGTGCTGACAAAACCCTGCACCGATAATATTTTTAATAGATTTTGGATGGGACAGGGCTGCTCTGAAATATCATTCCAAAAAAAAATTTAATTTTTATTCTGCAATTGACTTCCTTGAGTCTTGAATTACAATACAAATTTTCCTTCCAGAATATTTCTCTTCTTCTGCTCATACAAATTGAAATATTGCATCTAATATAGAGTTTACACTGTAAAAAAATGATAAAGAACAATTAAAACAATCTTAAATTAAGTCGCCTTACATGCAGTTTTCTAATTGGGTGATTAAAACTAAAAATTAAACTAAAATCTGGGTGTCTAAATATACAAACTTATACTAAAAGTAATGATTGGCTTTCTTCTAGAAAATAACTAATTAATAAATAATAAACCTAAATTTAGTTTCCTAAATATTCTTGGACAATTGAAAAATAATGTCAAACAAAATCTGCTATTATTAGCTGTGCCCATAACTCCCCTGCCGTCCCCATCCTCGAAACCCCGTGGAACACTGCAAAAAACATATAAAAATCATAAATATATATACCAAAAATTAAATATTTAATTATAATTTATAAATTAAATATATACTTAAAAAATATTTATATTTAATAATGTTATATAAATATACAAATTTTAATTGAGGGTTTTAAATTTATCCAATTTCTTTCGCATTCAGGTATGCAAACAGTAAACAGTTTCAAGTAATAAATGCAAAACCACGCAATAAGCAATCCATGTCCAAAGTTTTCAATTTCATTCAGATAATGACAAAACTGCAATCGTTATCGCACGAAAATTAAAAATGATGTGTTCAAAACCGGAATACAAAAATTGGAAAACAGTTCATAAACATATTTTGCGGAAATTAAAAAACAGTCCATAAATATTACTGAATTCGTTTTATTCTCTGTTTTGCACACATTACTCAAGGCATGGTGACCCAAAGAGAATCTCGTAGGGAAACTGACAGCTTGTATAGCATGGAGACTTTGTACCCAGGGCCACCCAAATAAATATTACTGAATTAAATTAGAATTTTAAAAAGAAAATTTGTGGCATGGCAGATATGCTGGTTTCAGCATTAAAAATGACATTAAAATTAAAAAAATCTTAGGTGCGCAACCTGATACCCTAACCAATTCGCAGGCTATTCCAATTGGTACCCGATTTGGGTACGACTTGTTCCCAGAAACAGGGTTTTATTCAAATGATTTGGTAACTTAGACTAAAACTTGTAATACAAATGTTGATTGCAACTACCAAGTTGGAAACAGCACGACTTTTTAAAATAACTTTAAATCACACTCAAATCTGATTAGAAATCAATGACAGCAGCAACAACATTGATCTTATTTAATAGCAGGATGGGAAAATGATGCTGATGTTGATATGCAAGTTGGAAAATGAATTTTAAAAATTACTATTTTCCCAAATCAACTCACAAGTGAATGATGATGGATGTTGTGCAATATAGCCACCGATAAGGCACTCCAATTGATTTACTATTGCTCTCAAAACCAGGTACACGTTACAACACTATTAATGTCTGATATAACCTTTTGTTAATTGGGGCAGTACTTTAGAGGACTGGTGTAACCTTCTAGAATGCTGGAACATCTTATATGACTGGTATAACCTTCGGATGACTAGTACAACAACTTACTTATATGATTGGTGTAACCTTCTAGAATGCTGGAATAACACCTTATATGACTGGTATAAGCTTCTGATGGCTGGTACAATACCTTATATGACTGATGTAACATTGAGGATGATTGTTTGTGGTTGGGAATGATGTAAACCAACAACCTATGTTATTGGATCTGTCGGCTAAGCCACCTGATCTGGGTCAGGGTCATACCTGATGCAGGGTCTGGTTCGGGTGTGGCAACGATTCGCTTGTTATATATTATACATTATTATTTATATCTTATAAATATATAATAATTTATATTATATATATTATATTCATATATTATATTATTATATATTATTTATTAGTATATTATAAATTATATATTTATATATTGTTATATAAATATTTATTAAGTTAATAATTTTATTATTAATGCTATGAGATTTCCACAATCCATAATGCTTTCAATTTTGTTGTTTATTGATTTTTATCGTGTTTGAATTTTTGTATCAACTTTTTCGCTAAGTTGCTGAATCGGAATTGGAATCAGAATCAGGTACGTGGGTACGATACGCTGGTACGACAATTTTTTTGGGAGGGGTTGAGTATGTTTGGGTAAAACATATAAAAATCATATATATATATATATATATATATATATATACTAAGTCACCATATTCTGCCGAATTTCAACATGAAATTCGAAATTCGTCGAATTTCAAAAAAAACTTTCAAATTCGTTTATATTCGATGAAATTCGTACGGAAAAAATTGCGTCCAAAATTTTCATAAAGCGTTTTTCTTTTAGGGTTATTTTTAACGTGTTTTTTTTAGTGTTTTTTTAAAGTTTCTTTTGTTATAAAACTGGCGGCGACGCTTATTATCAAACCACCAGTTCACACGATTTTTAAGCAAATGTTTTGTTTGTCTTAAATCTTCGAATCGCCTCACTCTTGCATACTGCAACTTCGGCATCACTCTAGTCTCTTGCAAACTGCAATTTCGGCTCCAGCAAACTTCGTTCTGCAACTTTGGCTTCGGCGTCACTGGTCACCTTCTACAATTTTGGCTTCGGCGTCTCTGCTTTGGTCTCAACTCCGTGCAAAATTTTCCAGAAAATTCACAGTTCCTGCGTAGTCTTCTTCCTGAGTAGTTCTTCCTGTGTTGCCGTCAAAGGTAGGCAATGAAGTTTAAATTTATTTATTTTTAATTTTTAGGGCTACGCTGTTTGTTTGTTTTTTTTATATTTTATTATTTTACTTTTAGAGTTTAGAATGTAAATTATATTAAGATATTATATATTTATAAGTTTATACGCTTTATGTTTATAATTTTATTATTTAATATTTTTATTCATATTTAGCCTTTAGGTTCGTAGTTTTATTATTTTGTATTTTACAGACTTTCACGTTTCAGTAAATATATTAAAAAATATATTTGCTGAAACGTGAAAGTCTGTAGATTTCAAAATAATAAAACTACGAACCTAAATATGAATAAAAATACTAAATAATAAAATTATAAAAGAAAGCGTATAAATTTATAAATATATAATATATTAATACAATTTAAGATTTTCAATTTTAAATTTATATGAATAAATTAATATTTATTAATTATTAGATATAGTTTTAAAATTTACTTATTAGTTATTAATTAATAATATTTAGTATTGTTTTGTTTTGAGCTTTTAAATAAAATTTAATATTTTTTATTTTATTTTTTTAAGTTAATAAAAATAAAAAATATTTTTATTTTATGTTCTAAAGAAATGATTTAGTGTTTTCATTTTATTTTTTATGTTAATAAAAATATGTTAAATATTTTTATGTTTATTAAAATCAGATTTAGTATTTTTTTATTTTGTTTTTTAGATTTAAAATAAGAAATCTATATATTTTGTCTCAATGTTGTTTGAAATAAAATTTTGTGGATGTTTTAACTTGTAAATATTAAATATTATTTTGTCATTCAAACATACAGATTATGGCTCCCCAGAAATCAACTGCGGAAGCATGGAAATATATCACTCGCAATGGTACTGACCTCAAATGCAACAAGTGTCAGAAACCTTTTATTGGCGGTTTGACAAGCGCAATGGACCATTTACTTGGTATTACAAATGGTGCAGGAGGAGGTGTTACAGCATGTCTTGACGTTACCCCAGAAATGAGAGCTGCTTTAGAGAAAGAACAGTCCTCTTCAATTATAGGAAAGATGAAGAAAACACAAAAAAAACAGAGAATTGAAGAGGATATGTCTCAATCTAGATTCTCAGCATCTATTATGTCTTCCTCTTCTGGTTTATCCAAACCGGTGAGGGCATCAAAAGAGAGTGGAACATTGAAAAGCTTCTGGAAACCAGTAGAGAAACAGGAGGTGGATGATGATGCTGTAGCTGATTTGTTTTACACAAGTGCTATTCCATTCAATGTTGCAAGAAGTCCACATTTTCGTAATGCTGTTCACAAAATTGCAGAGTTTGGCAAAGGGTACACTCCCCCAGGTTCAGAGACTATCAGGACAACTCTTTTGCAGAGGTAAAAAGATAGAGTGACCGATAAACTAGCTACTGTCAAAACCTCTTGGAGGAAAACAGGTTGCACTATATTGAGTGATGGATGGTCAGATATATGTCAAAGGCCATTGATAAATATTTTGGTGGCTTGTCCTGAGGGTGTTGTGTTTTTGAAAGTGATTGATACCATGAACCACAAGAAAACTTCTGAGTACATTTTTCAAATATTAGAGGAAGCCATTCTTGAAATAGGGGTGGAAAATGTGGTTCAAGTGGTAACTGATAGTGCCGCAAATTGTGTGGGAGCTGGGAAGCTAATTGCAGAGAAATACCCACAAATATATTGGAGCCCATGTGCAGCCCATTGTCTTGATTTGTTGCTTCATGACTTGGCTAAATTCCCATGGGTACATGAAGCTATTCACAGAGGAAGAGCAATTGCAAATTTCATAAGGAATCATCGTCTCACATTGAGTCTTTATAGGCGGCATGCATCCAGGGAGTTGTTGAGGCCTTGTGAAACAAGATTTGCTTCATTTTATATCACTTTGAAAAGAGTGGTTGAAGAAAAGGCAGCTTTGAGGTCTGTAATTTGTTCCAATGAATGGGAACACTCAGTGCTTTCTAAAGGTCCTAAGGGGAAGAACGTAGAGCAAATCATTCTGAATAGCAATTTCTGGGAAAGTGCAGCCAAGGTTTTACTCATATGTGAACCAATTGTTGACGTGCTTCGTATGGTTGATGGTGACACTCCTTGCCTTGGCATGCTTTATGAAAGCATGGACCATTGTAAGGAAACTATTCAAAAAGCACTCAATAATGTAGAAGCAGAATATATGAAGATATGGGAGGTAGTTGATTGCAAATGGAAAATGATGCACACACCTTTACATGCAGCAGCTTGCTTTTTGGAGCCTAAATTATTTTCTATTGATAGAGAAGGTGACACTGAAATTATGGGAGGGCTTTTAGAAGCTGCTGAAAAGTATGAATCAAATCCATCAATTTCAGCACTAATCAGAAGTCAATTTTGGGTATACAAGAGAGGAGAAGGGATGTTTGGAATGTCAGCAGCCAAATATGACATGACACATGTACCTGCATATACATGGTGGATGACCTATGGAGCACAAACTCCTGAGCTACAAAGGTTTGCTATTCGAGTTTTGAGTCAGGGAGCAAGTTCGTCAGCTTGTGAGAGGAACTGGAGTTGCTTTGACCACATCCATTCCAAAAAGAGGAATAAATTGTTGTCCGGAAAGTTGGGAGATCTTGTCTATGTTCGCAGCAATTTAAAATTGCTCATGAACAAATCAGCAAAGGACTCTTCATCACAACAAATTCGTGAAGACATAGCAGCACTAGATGCAGATGAGCCTGACTTTGCAGATGAAGAATTGAGTACTGATACAGATGATGATGATTTAGCATCTCAGCCAAGTGCTCTTGATGACTTGGAGCTTTTTTGAAGTTCTAAAGTCTTTACTGTTATTGTACCTTTTTGACAAAAGAACATCTTCACAATCGTGATTTCCCATGTTTCTTATGGTTTATATTTTATAAATGTGTCATCTTTTTGTAATGATTCAAATATATTTATCAATGTTAAACTATTTAGAGAATTGTATGGAGATATTACTTATATTTATAAAAAAAATAAAAAATTTACATAATTCAAATTTAATTCGAATTTTATACTTTTCGAATTTTTCCTTGTCGAATTTCATTCGAATTTCAATGTTGTCGAACTCGAATTCGAATTCGAACCTGGTGACTTAGCTCCCAACCATTTCCCAAAAACATAAAAATGTTACATACTATCATTTTATTTTGCTACTATTGCAATCTAGTTTGATGAGATTGGAGAGGAATAGTGCAGACTTCATAATATTTTTTATTGATATAATTTTCCCATCAAAACTCATCTCTTACCAATAAACGCCATGTAAAGGGGACTCCACTCCTTATTTCTACCCTTCGTTCCAAAGCTTGTATTGCTGCAAATATCCAACACAACAAGAAATAGATGGATGAAATGCAAACCAAAAATACATATATCAAAGGGAGAAAATGGATAAAAAGGCTTAAATGAATACTAAATTTTTTTATTTTTTTTACCTTGTGAAATGTGGCCCGAGTTTATTAAAATGACACACCACACTTCCTCAAACACATCAAGTTGCTCGTCAGATGCACCAATCACCTACAAAACAACATTTTGGCCTCAAGGACAAAAAGAAAAAATTCACATTTTTGGAAGATAGTTCACTTCTAATATAAAAAATGGAACAATTGCAAAGATTACTTATTTCCAATGACAAAGCTAATAAAATAATCACGATATGGAAATGCATGAAATGGACTCTAGTAGTGTGGAGTTTTATTTTGGGAATGTTGGATTGACTCGGCTTTGAATACTTTCTTACAAAAGGTAGTGAAGTCTCTGTTTTTGTGTCTTTTTACAAGGATTAGTGTGAATTGTATTTCAAAAAATCCTATTTGGATGGATAGATCCATCATACAAGGATATCCTTAGCTTCTTAACTCAATCTTATCACCATCGATTCTCTTTGGTATTTATTGGAGGCAGCCATAATTCAGCACAAATTAGAGGTATTTATTTGCAAAGTGATAGTCAGCACCTCAATGTGCACTTTGTTGCTGACTAAGCCCCTGATATTATTTAGGAATCATTTAAAGGTACTTTGAAGTTGTCACTGTAGTGATGAGTGAAGAAAAATTTGATATTTTTCTCACAATGCAAGCTGATGCTCCATGGATAAACCAAAGATATAAACTAATAAATACTAGAGAAATTAATCTGCAGTGCACCTCTTATTTATCTTTAATTATGCCCATTGCATCATCTCTCCCAATAGGAACTTTGCATTAGGATGGATTTATTTTGCATCAAACTTTAATAATTAAAAATATTTGTGCCTCAATGTTATTTGGTCATTAGATTATTTATTGCATTATAATTTATATTGCTACTTGCACACAGGTAGAACCAAAGCCTTAGATTTAAAACCTTTTAAATTATTGAATGCAATTATGTTCATTTTCAATGAAAGGTACTGATGCATTTATTTTCTTGTGATTGTCTTCACTCCTAGTTACTTTCTCAAAGGACCCTGATGGGGGAGAACGGAAGCAGTGATAACTTTAAGAAACCTGTCCTCATGAAAAGATATAAAGTCTTGACGAATCTTTCAATTTTTTAGAAAAAATATTAACTTCTATCGGCGAATCTTTCCTTTTTTTCAAAAATAATATTAATTTTATTGGCAATTTTTTTTACATCACTATTTTTTTTTAACAAAATTTTGGCGAATCTTGGAAAATAATAAGAAAATGTTTTATTTATGATGGCAAATTCTTCCATTTAAAAAATAATTCTCATGGAAAAGTAGGGGCTCAAGTATAGAAATGATAAATGGGTTTAAGAGGTATACTATATAATATTTAGCTTCCACCATTGATTTACAATATAATCTAACCACCCTCATTGTATTCCACAAGGTAAAATGTACTCACAATCTGTAATGCTCATGGGGCTCAAAATTTATTTTACTTCGGGTCCCATGAGCATTACAAACTTTAGGTACATTTTACCTTGCAAAAGACAATGAGAGTTGTCAAATTATATTTTAACTAATGGAGGCAACTAAATATTGGAAATATGGCCCTAAAGAAACTAATAAATATGATATACTATTGGTGAATTAATTTTGATTTCTACTATAACTTACAAATTTAGGCGAATTTGATCTAATCATGTATCGAATATTGTGGCGAATTTTTTGAATTAAATTTTTTTATAAAATAAATTATTTGATGGTTTAAATAAGACTAAAATAATTTTTTGTAAAAATGTAGCGATTCAGGTACATACAGCTTGAACTATTAGCCTATTTTGGATTCCCAAATTTCAACTATTAGCCAATTAGCGAATATTAGCCACTAAAAATATCACTAAACAGAAGTGGCTTAGTTGCATGTAGGAGTAACACCACAGAATTCAAGAACACCAATGACCTCTTGACTTGGTTAATCTACCTTTATCATGCCTGGTTTGACTATTCAGTCCTTACTCAACCTCCTTGTCATTGATTTTATCTATTGAGAATAAAGTTCTTGTATAATATTCTGGTAAGTCATTTTACCGTAACCACTTTATTAGATCGCCTACAGAAACCTTGAGATTCTACCTTAAACCTATTTCTTGCTAGAAACCCATGCAGGGAGGAAGTGCTTTAGTTGTTTTTCCCCAAGGAGCACAGGGATAATTCAGGAAGATAAAGTTTAAATAAAGGCCTGTCTTAAGAGGCATATAAGGGACTTTTGTTCTTCTTGTCTCACCCGTTCAGACCTTGTACTACCAACTCTAGGATTTCCCACCAAACCATGGAGAATAATTTCTATTGGTTGCCCTCCTTGCACTACACAGATTTTTCCAATAATCAAATATATCTAAGGGATGGACTTTCAAATGAAATCAGCTGCTGCTTGGAGAAGAAAGGAAATGGATGTATAGAAGATAAAGCTTTTCATTATATAAGTGTCATGGTATCCTCTTATTTTACTTTGGTTAATTTACCCAATGTTCGTTGGATTCAGAAATTTGTTTGGCTCTCTCTATTTTGTCATATGTGTTGGACCCATATGAAATTTTTCATATAGGGGCATGTTTTGAGTCAAATTGAAGTTGTTCTTTGCCTGGTGATTCATTGTTGGATTCTTGCTTATCACAGTTGTGAATGTCACACTTTCAAGCTATAATCAATGTCTTTGTATAGTTGACTTAAAGAGCTTTGCAATGCATCAAACAAGATGAAGAATCAAGCCTGGGCACGAAATAAGGTGCAAAAATGGTTTAAGGAATGAAGGAGGATTCCCGGTACATTAGCACACACCAATACAAAGAGCATACAAAAAGTTGTTAAAATCAGTGTTCAAGTTAAAAATGAGACATCTAGACTCATGGAGCATGCCAAAAAAAAGAGCATACCAAAAGATGTGAATATGTCAAAATAGGAACCTAGACCAAAGAAGGGTGCCAATACACTGAGTGTCCAGAAAGTGAAAAAAAAAAATTAAAAATTAGGCCTCTCAATGCATTGGAGCTCTCCAGACCAAAGAGTGTCCTATGTTGTTGCAAAGGCATCAAATTTGGTCACCTAGACTCATGAAGCATGCCTCTCCAAAGATTGTTCCAACATTGTAAACATAAAAAAGGACAGACATTGCTCAAGCGCACAGCAAGACAAATAATCATAAAGTCTTTATGAATTGCATATTTTGAAGGGTTTACCGTTTCAACATAAATTTTCTCCATTTCCAACATCTCAAGCAGAGTGGTTACAAATTTTTGAAGGTGTGCATCATTCGATAGCCAGATGCAGACATTTTCAGTTGATTTTAAGGTTAACAGCAGGATTTATAAACAGGTTTTGATCATTCAAAGCACAGAAGCAACAACTTATCCAAATGCCCTAGCATTTAAACATCAAATTGCAGATTTATCAAGGGAAGCTAGGGTTTGAAAGTGATCTTTAAGTGGGATGTGAAGGAGACTCTGTGAAAGTTTCCATTTTCAAACATCTACAGTCACAGCCTTCACAAGTTACATTCATAAACAGTGGGATCTTCAAGTGATATCAGAGGTTTTTTCTGGAAATTGTGTTGCAGGTTTGCAATGGTAGTGACTTCATTCGGAGCTTCACTAATTGCCATTACCAGTATCTATAGTAGTTTTCAATGCAGAAATCTCGTCAAGCATCCTCAGTAGGTTTTCTTTCATTAGTTTGTGACACATATCAGAGAGGGTTTCAGCACATTTTGATGAGGATTGCAGGATTTTGACATCAGTCTTCTTCATTTCCAGACATCTCTAGCCAATGTTGTTGCATATCCTCAAAATCCTTCAGTTATTTGATCTTCATCTATCATCTATGGTGGCTTTCAACATGTTTCAGTCATCACAAAGGCAGTATACAGCAGTTTCATAAGATACTGAGAGGTTATCATTTCCTTCATTCTTCATCCAAGGCACTTGAAGATCAAGGGTTTGATTTTTCAACAGAAGAGATCATGCAGAAGTTTTATCAAGCAAAAGCTAAAGATGGATTGTCAAGGCTTAGAGTTTCATGCTTCTTGCAAGGGCTTATCAGTTTCGGGACAAGGAAGCCATTCTTGGTGCATCAGAATCACTAAGAGGGACCGTTTTTGCATCAGACTGGCTATGGCTATTTTTAGCTGATATTTTTATTGGAGGAGAGCTATTCTTAGATAAACTTTTAAAAAATTATCTTAGGGCATAATATATTTAGTCAAGGTCTATTTGAGGATTTCTTGTTTTAGATGGTGTATTTTAAGACAATTTTGCTTTTTGAGCTTGCTTTGACTGCAAGCAAACTATTTTTAGCGTAGGTACTTTAGTATGCTTTTTATTTATGTTGAAAAAATCAAATGAAAAATATTGTAAAACAGTAACACAATAAATAAGTGCTTTATGCACTTACATTTGAAGGAAATGGTAATTTTATGCCTATTTGCTACTGAGACTACTGTTCAAGTTTCTTTAATTATATTTTGTGTTGATTTGATATATTAAAAAAAAAATAGTGATTGTTGCAGGCTTTGTATTGCGGTTTTTATTAACATGGGTATTGTAGCTTTGTATGAAATTTCCAATATTCAATTTATCAAGTCCTCTCTATTGTTTTCAATCGAATTCAATTATTGTGATGTACCCAGTTTATTGGTATCTGCTTTTAGCCAGCAAGAGTGAGTGTTAGTCATCATAGATTAGGTTGTTCATATCAGTCAAAAAGATATAAAATCTCACATCTGTGTGTAGAAGTGTTTACGATAGGCAGTGTTTTTAGTTTGTTTGCAATGTGTGCTCAAAACCCAGAGATTTAACTTGTAGTTTTTTGTAATGTCCCCAATTTAGCCCTACACTCTTCATTTGGATTTAGCCTATTTCTGGAAACTCGTAGGCTAAGCAGAAGCTCGAATCAAGGTTTCCAAACTTCTTGGAGGATGTTTTCGTCTTTTTGCGGAGTCTTCTTTTGGAATTGTTGAACTTGGATTGCGGATTCCTTATGGGTTTTCTGAGAGCTTCGCATTGGTGGTTTCAGTTCGACATTCTGAGCAATTACATGAATTTACTATTTTTAGTAAATTCTATTTTTAGTAGTTGACTTGTTGACTCCTAATCAGTTGGCTCCACTTTGGCAGTCAGTTCAGATGGTGTGGTTGAATTTGGCTTCTGATGCGTTTCCATGGTGATATAAGATATTTTATATTATAATGTTATAATTTAACATTATAATTCCTTGTTCTAGCATCATGAATTAATATTGTTTTTAAAAGGGGGACACTGAAGGGTATTTTCACATGGAGGAAATATTTTAATATTTCTAAAAGCCAAATATTGCTCAAGAGGAAAAGGGGCGCCAACTTTTGGAGAAATGATAATTTTAAATTAAATAAAAATTGCCTTCATGAAAAAGGACGCCATTTTGAAGGAAGAATGGGTCAAGTCAAAAACCCTAAAAACATCTTGAAGTTAGGGCGCACCTTCTGGAAGCTTCTGGAGGGTCCTCTCAAAATTATAAAAGGGAGCTTTGGGTCCTCATTTTGGGATCTGACGAATTTGCAAAGTTATGTTGCCGGATTGGCTTTGGGATTGCTTCGAGGAATGAATGCCTCCTAGCCTTGGCTCGACTTCTTGCTTGAAAGACAAAAACTAGTTGAGAGGTTGTTTTTACTCACAACTCAAGAAACAAAAATAATATTGTTCTGGGCAATTTCACTTCGTAAGTGCTTTGGAAGTCGTGCAAAATAAATAGTGGTCTTTGTGAGAAGTTTTTGTGATCCATCTTCATCGTCATCATCATTAGAATGTTTTGCAACTGATTTCAAGTTAAATGAGTGAGTATTGAGAGAGGTATGAGCATTTAAGTGAGTTCTAGAGTTGCTGATTTCACCATTTTAACTGCAGATCTGTCATATCAGACTTAGTAAAATTATTAATAGGGCTGGGATTGTTTATCTTAGTCATATTCATCATTCTGGAGTAGCTCTACATTTCAGCAATTTGATTATCACTATAATCCATCGTGCTTGCAGGAGATATATTATATTGTAAGGCTGTTAGTAGTACTAACCAGCCAATATTCACATTTGTAAGCTCTTTATTATATTTCCCACATTTCGTGGAAGAGACTGATCCTTGCTCAGTCTATTGTATTTACTTTTAGTTGCTCCGTCATATGATAGCGCCTATTCATCTTGGATAGGAGTGCACATACTTGGCGTTGAGTTCCATTTCCAGTATTGTATTTCATGTAATTGCTCTGCCATATGGTCGCCTCATTTCCATTTTGGAATTGGGTAGCACATACTTGGTGTTGAGTTTTCTTTCAGTATATTAGATGGTAGGGATCCTCTGACCACATGCTCGTCGTTCGCCGACACATTCTTGGTTAGAGTTTTTGTATAAGCATTTCAATCAAGACCCTCTGACCATATGCTCGCCATCACTTGGCGCCATTCTTGGTTAAAGTTACTTCCAGTTGCAATTCTGATTAATGTACTGACGATCCTCTTGCCATATGACAGCCTCTCTCTTGTTGAGATTGAGTGCGCATTCTTGGCAAAGAGTTATATTGTAACTGCTGGTTTGATTTATCTAACCCTAACGGGTGTGATGCATTTCTAATTGTAATTTGAAAATTGAAAAAATTTGGCTCGGAATATTTCATTTTTCCTTAAGTTCTAGAGTTTAGTTTTTAGTTGCAAGGGAGCTTCCCTTTCCAATTTGAAGAAAGGTTTATGCTTACATGCTGTTCCATTTTTTTGTTGTCTTGAAAGAGAAATTAGAATGCTCACCATATGGCCTGGTTGTTTCAACTTGTAAAGTTCTGCCTTTATTTTCTTCACGTTCTCTACAAGCATATTTTCAAGTTTCTTGCAACTCTTAGGGTAAGTATTGCAATGTGCATAATTGTTTAGTTTGGGCAATCAAACTTTCAAGAACTTGTTCAGAAATACTTATAAAAGGATAAATGATGGCATTAAAATTTAGGTTTTAAACTGATGTCTTTTTATGTGGTTAGTTTCATGCAATTGAAGATTAGAACACACCTGAACTCAATCACTATGAACATGGCGACCTGCTGTCACCAGTTCCTCAGCTAGCCGAGCTCAAGCTCGAATCTGAGAAAACTACCACTAAATCTGATCTCTTGTCTAGACTTCTTCATAGTTGGATGTTCCCCACTCACCTCCTGTGGATCCCAACAATAAAGAGCCCTGAGCTTACCCAACAAACAAGAACATAATATGTGCAGGAGATCCTCATCATAGCTGCTACCTGACTGCCTAGGCCATGTTGAGGCATTGATCACCCAACAATGGCAAGTCCAGTGTCTGTGACATTCCCCCAAGGAGCCTGTCCATGGCTTCTAGCTTCATTGAGAACTCAACCTCCATTCAGGGAATGTTTAGGAATGTGAGAAAACAGTTCAGTCTCTTGTTCAGGTCAAAGACTTTATCTCACTGGTACACCAGTGAGGGTATGGACAGAATGGAGTTCAAAGAGGCAACGACTTGGTTTCTGAGTATCAACAGTACCAGGATGCAACTGTAGATGAGAAGGCTAAATTTGATAATGAAAAGGAAGAGCTTGAGGAGATGTAAGCCTGATTTTTGGAAACATTAAGTTGCAGAAGCCTCCTTTCCTAATTCTTTAGTTAGCTTATGTAGTTAGTTAGTACTTTTATGACTATCAATCAGATAAAGCATACAGAAGCTGTTCTGGCAATCTTTTTTGAGATCTCTGACTTGAAGATGCATACATTTCCATCCAAAATTATCAATGGTTTATTTGTTTATTGAACTCTTTGAATGGATTAGATCCGTTTCATTATTATATACTACACTAATCTTATTAGAGTGATATTGCATTTGTTGTAGTCAATATTGCATTTGTTGTAGTCAATTGCAGTAGCCTCCTTTTCTTTTATTCTTTAGCTATGTAGTAGTTTTACCTTTTAGTTGGAGCCTTCAGATGTTATTCTGAAATTTTTTGAAATTTCAACTTGAACATGCAGACATAACCATTCAAATCTGGCAGTGGTTGGTTTGGTTGCAAGGCTTTTTAAACGAATCAGATCTCTTTCACTGTTATATAATGTGTATATCATTTTAATGTTTCATTGTTTTCATTGTAAATTTTTCTGTGACAACAAACTATTTATGGTTTTCTTCGAGTCTGCATTGAATGGATTGAGAAGGGTTTTGTGGGGTTGCATGGATCTGGGTACTTTTTCTTCATGGAGATAGTTATACGGTTCAAATTACTGGACTCCTATCAGACAACATTCAGTCAATTTGAGGTTATTGTATTTTCGGAATGTAGGTATGAAAAAATAAAGCAAGCATGCCCATGTAGGATATAGTAAAGCACTGTGTACTGCAAGAAGATGAACAGTTAAAACATCACAATTAGGACACATGTAGATTGTTAATCTAAATTCAAGATAGATAATAATTATGTGATTCTTTTAATTTATCAATGTTTGTTCACAGTATAAATAGAATACTTAAAAGTGTAGGCTAAGGGGAACCAATATAATTTAAGTATAATGCAAACTTACTACATGATAATTGAGAAACTTATGTGTGAAATAATAATTAAGTTTTCAATATAGCTTTTAACTGTGTTAAACCGGCATCAATTAAACAGTTGAAAATATAGGCTAAACTAAGGAACCAATATGATTTAGGTATGATGCAAGTCCACTACATGATAATTGAGAAACTCGTGTGTGCACAAGTAATTAGGATCTCATTTTATCTTGTAACAGTGTCAACAAGGGAATGGATATGTCCCTCATGTTTGTTTTCCAATTGCAATTGGACCCATTTTTGTTCTTTAGTTAGTTATGCAGTGGTTTTATCCTAAGTCACAAGGTTCGAATTCGAATTCGAGTTCGGCAACATTGAAATTCGGATGAAGTTCGGCAAGGAAAAAATTCGAAAAGTATAAAATTCAGATTAAATTCGCCTTATATAATTTTATTTTTTTTAAAATAAATATCAGTAATGTATCCATAAAATTGTCTAAATAGTTTAACATTGATAAATAGATTTGAAATCATTACAAAAAGATGACACATTTATAAAATATAAACCATAAGAAACATGTGAAATCACGATTGTGAAGATGTTCATTTGTCAAAAAGGTACAATAACAGTCAAGACTTTAGAACTTCAAAAAAGCTCCAAGTCATCAAGAGCACTTGGCTGAGATGCTAAATTATCATCATCTGTATCACTACTCAATTCATCATCTGCAAAGTCAGGCTAATCTGCAACTGGCACTGCTATGTCTTCAAGAATTTGTTGTTGTGAGGAAGAGTTCTTTGCTGATTTGTTCATGAACAATTTTAAATTGCTGTAAACAAAGACAAGATCTCCCAACTTTCCAGACAACAATTTATTCCTCTTTTTGGAATGGATGTGGTCAAAGCAACTCCAGTTCCTCTCACAAGTTGATGAACTTGCTCCCTAACTCAAAATTCGAACAACAAACTGTTATAGTTCAGGAGTTTGTGCTCCATAGTTTATCCACCATCTATATCCAAGTACACGTGCCAAGTCATATTTCGCTGCTTGCATTCCAAACATCCCTTCTCCTTTCTTGTATTCCCAACATTGATCTCTGATTAGTGCTGAAATTGTTGCATTTGGTTCATACTTTCCAATGGCCTCAAAAAGCCTTGCCATAATTTCAGAATCACCTTTTCTATTAATAGAAAACAACTTAGGCTCCAAAAAACAAGTTGGTGCATGTAAAGGTGTGTGCATCATTTTCCATCTGCAATCAATTGTCTTCCATATCTCCATATATTCTGCTTCTACATTATTTAGTGCTTTTTGAATAGATTCCTTACAACGGTCCATGCTTTCATAAAGCATGCCAAGGCAAGGAGAGTCACCATCAACCATACGAAGCACGTCAACAATTGGTTCACATATAAGCAAAACCTTTGTTGCACTTTCCCAGAAATTGTTGTTTAGAATGATTTGCTCTATGTTTTTCCCCTTAGGACCTTTCGAAAGCACTGAATTTTCCCACTGATTGGAACAAAAAACAGACCTCAGAGCTGCTTTTTCTTCAACCACTCTTCTCAAAGTGATATAAAATGATGCAAGTCTTGTTTCACAAGGCCTCAACAACTCCCTGGATGCATGCTGCCTATAAAGACTCAATGTGAGACGATGATTTCGTATGAAATTTGCAATTGCTCTCCCTCTATGAATAGCTTCATGTACCCATGGGAATTCAGCCAAGTCATGAAGCAACAAATCGAGACAATGGGCTACACATGGGCTCCAATATATTTGTGGATACTTCTCTCAAATCAGCTTCCCAGCTCCCACACAATTTGTTGCACTATTAGTTACCACTTGAACCACATTTTCCACCCCTACTTCAAGAATGGCTTCCTCTAATATTTGAAAAATATACTCGGAAGTTTTCTTGTGGTTCATGGTGTCAATCACTCTCAAGAACACAACACCATCAGGAGAAGACACCAAAACATTAATCAATGGCCTTTGACATATATCTGACCATCCATCACTCAATATAGTGCAACATGTTTCATTCCAAGAGGCTTTGACAACAACTAGTTTCTCAGTCACTCTATCTTTTGACCTCTGCAAAAGACTTGTCCTGAAAGCCTCTGAAGATGGGGGTGTACCATTTGCCAAACTCTAGAACTTTTTGAATTGCATTACAAAAATGTGGATTTCTTGCAACATTGAATGAAATAGCACTTGAGTAAAACAAATCAGCTAATGCATCATCCACTTGTTGTTTCTCTACTGGTTTCCAAAGGGTGTTCAATGTTCCACTCTCTTTTGATACCCTCACCGGTTTGGATAGACTAGACGACATAACAGACATAACAAAAGTGAATCTAGATACATCTTCTTCAATTCCCTGTTTCTTTTGTGCCTTCTTCATTTTTCTTACAATTGAAGAGGATTGCTCTTTCTCTAGAATAGCTCTAAGTGCTGGAGTAACACCTATACATGGAATAACACCTCCTCCTGCACCCCCTGTAACACCAAGCAAGTGGTCCATAACCCTCATTAAACTTCCAGTGAAAGTATGCGGGCATAAATTACAACTGATGTTAACACCATCGTGGGTCACATGCTTCCATGCCTCAGAAGTTGATTTGTTCGGAGTCATTAAATGAAAATCTGCATGTTTTGAAAAGAAAAATAATATTTAGTATTTAAAACATTAACTGTTTGACAATTTAACATAAATAAAATAATCACATCAAATTTTACTAACATCTATTATCAAAAAATTAAAATACATCTATATTATAAATATATTAATAATTAATAAACATATATAAATTATATTGATACAATATAGAAACATGTTAGAAACGGAAGAAGTGTTATTGGAACTGGAAGATACTTTGAATTTGATTTTCCCAGTTGCTGTTGCTGCATGTTATGTTTCTTAGATTTATATGTCTAGCTAAGTTTTACAATTGGTGCTTGGAAACAAGAAGTGTGTTGTTTAAACTTTTTACTGTACTATTCTTGGAAATTTTCCTAATTTTTGATGGTAGTTAGCAACTTATAGTCAATGGATTGGTGCTAAAGCAACTTACTGTACTATTCTTGAAAATGATAGAGCAGGTCCACAAGATATAATGTAGAAAGAAGGATCTATGAATGCTAAAGCAACTAGTTATTATGGCATTCAACCAATGTGGAGGCATTTAGGCAAGTTATTTCTATATGTGAATCTTAAATTTGTCTGTCTAGGTGAAAGAAAGTGCAGTAACACAGCCTTCAGAATATACACTTAAGTTTTAAAACAATGACCATCAATTTGTTCTTGACCACATCTGTAAGAGACCAGGTGTCTCTCAACCCAAACCCCTGACTGAAAATGTTGAGTTTTGTTCGTTTTGTATTTTTTTGTGTTTTTGATGATTTTTTGCAATAAACAATAAATTGCGATTTTGCTCTAAAACCCTCTAAAAATTCATAATAAATTAAATAACAATAAATGTGCATCAATGTTGCTCAGAAGATGAAGGCGCATACATTTATTGGCTTCCAGAATTCATACAATAAATCAAATCAATCACAGAAGGATAAAAACAATATTTTATTTGTAAAAGAACCTGATGCTTGCAGCCGCCTGAACAGATAAAGAATGGTACGGCTGAATGGAAGAATCAATCCTCAGATCCTAAAATCAGTGCTGAAGCTCCCAAAAACCCTAGGCGCACAAGATCCAGATGAAAGAAGCTGAGAAAGAAGGCGTATTTCTCTGTGAAGGAAAAGTACGGCCTTGCTGGTATAGAAGTACGGCCCAGCAGCAGCAGCATTAAATGTGGTACGGCTTCTTGAAGAATGTGCCTGAACTCTGAGAAATGATCCCTGTCAAGTCGCCTTCAATAACTGATCAATGATCTCTGAATACTCTTCCTGAATCGATCCAATAAGCTCAACTGCAACCTCTGTATGAAGTTACCACGTACGACAATCTTCAACTGGTATTTCACAGCCTCAGTATGTCAAATCTCAAGGAGGGAACGTTCCTCAAAATCTGTTGATCTGCAGAAACCCTGGTTTCTCAAACCCCAATGCTCACAGAGAGAAAAGTTAACAAATTTGAATAATTAATCACATAAGTTCGATTTGCTCATTGAAAGAATAGATAGCTTCTTTCAAAAATTCGACTTTTCTCATTAAATCATTAAATTGCACTTAATAATAAATATTCGCCCTTTTTCCAATACTTTGGCTAATATATATTAAATGGTGTCCCTTTTTGATTTAATGAATATTAAATCCATTAAATATTAATTTCCCCTCTTTCCTTATAAAGTATTAAAATACTTTATAATTCGCTATTTAAATATTCACTTTAATATTTAATTAAAATGACTTTATATTATAAAGTCAAATCAATTATTCCATCATTTATTATTAAATGCTTCTAATAACCCCCGTTTGCCCAACCAAACATCAAACCGGGTCGATACTGAGCTGACCAGCTAAACCAGGTGCCCTGCCCAAAATAGCAGCTTCCGCCTGCTGACTTACTATAAATAGTAAGTATCTG
>VDFB02004642.1:0-12449 GCA_007258455.2 Sequoia sempervirens | reverse complement strand
ATTTTTGAAATCATTAAAATAGTGCCAAAAACATATCCCAAGGGGGGTCCTAGGTCTAAGTGAGGACCCACTCGCCATGTGGTGAATGAGTCCTAGCTCACTTAGTTGCAAAATACTTCAGGGGATTGTGAAATGTTATGTGAAAACAAGGTCCTAGGACCTAGTGAGGACCCATTTTCCAGGTGGTGAATGGGTCCTAGGTCACTAACCTAGGACACACACAAGTTCTAAAATTAAGTGTTGTGTAATATCATTTATGAATGTCGGGTTTTATCTCTCATAATTTGCATTTAATTAGGCTTGAATTTGAATTAAAGGGGCCAAGTAAGGAAAATTAACCTCAATTAATTAATAAAGCCCTAGATTATGTGAAAGTGTAAAGATACACTTTACAACACCCAAAATAAGACACAATTAAGTCCATTTTATTAAAAAGGGCCCTAAACTTAATGTGAATGTGTAAAAAACACTACAACACTAAATCAAAGCAACATTAAGTTCATTTTAATATTAATTATTCTCAAACTAAGGAAAAAGGGATACTTTTACTTTTTCCGTTACTACAGGTGGTCCACAAATGTTTGAAATTCTCCCATGAGGGCTCTGTGCACATTGTGCATGACACTAGGTACAAACCCTTGGTGTCGCTTGGGGCTTATTCGTTAGATCACTTCTGGCCTACCCCTATTGGTCTGCTTCCTCCAAAGACGAACCTCTTGTATCACACTTATGTAAAATACGAGAATGGGGGCATAGTGCCTAAAGTAACCTATCCTTCTTTTCCTTATCCTATTTTAGTTAAGGCTTGCATGATAACGCAACATCAGGCTGCCTGTACCTCTCAAAAAGAGAAGGAGAAGTTCGCTCAAGAGCCTTCTTCTTCCTCTGTAATTCCACTTGCTTCTTCCTCCCGTCTTGTTGTGGCGCCTTCGACTTTTGCCCCTATGCATCTCTTGGGGATTATGATGGTGCCCACTTGGTAAAAGGCCAAGTGTTAGGTGTTCGACCTTCTTGTCTTGCCCATGGTGCCTCCACCCATCTTGTATGGTAAGGGGAAGGGTCCCTGTGAAGTCGCCTCTACGTTCTGGCCTCCGCGACCTCCTATCATTCATGCTCCTAAGGTAGTGAATAGGAAGAGCCTGTCACTGAGGTGCTTGGTTCTACTTCCCTATTTGTTGTTGTTTTTGTTCCTACATCTCTTCCTCTTGTTCCAATCCAAGAGTCACTCCCTCCGCTAGAAAGGGCTATGATGGATACTCTGATGATAGAACAGGAGCCTCTTGCTCCTTCTCAAGTTGCAACCTCTAGCTCTTGAAGCCAAATAAATTGCCTTGCATATGAGCGCAAGCATTGGAGGAAGGCTCTAGCTGCTAAGTATGTCACTTTGCAAAAGGAGTAAGGGGAGCCAGTAGCTCCTGTCTTGGTGTCCTCTACTGTGTCCTCCTCTTTCACTCTTTCTACTTCAATTCTCACTGCCTCGATCTTAATTCTGGCTCCCCCTACGAGCGTGGATGATCCTCACCCTAAAAGGGTGCAAGTGTTCATTTCTCCCTTAGTTGAGTCTCCTCTCTTGATGTCCCTTCCAGACATCCTTCCTTTTCCTAAGCCCATGGATATGCCAAATACTTTGGTAGTTTCCACTACAGTTTTCTCCTCTTCCTCCTCACCTTTCGCTTCATTTGTGGGGATTTTGCATCCTCTGATGAAGCGCAAGTTAGAGGATGACCCTACTTCTAATGGGGGTTGAAAGAAGGGATCACCTTCTTCGGAAGTTGGTTCTGCTTTGGCTTGCACCTCCTAGCAATGGATGCAACCTTGACATCCCTTGAGTTTATCATTGCCTTTGAGTCTTTTGGTGAGGTCGACAATGGATCTCAGACGCCTCCTTCATCACCCACCTAGTTGACACATGTCACTCCCATCAAGTGCATGTTCAACTCAGTGGACGATGTCCCAGCTTTGTTGATGAGTTTTGAAAAATCAATGATGTTTACCTCACAAGAGTTGAGCAAAGAAGACATCGATGGGCCCTCTTCCTTGGCTCTTGTCATAGGAGAGTCGAAGGGTGCTCCCCTTGCTATCTTGCCCTTGTAGTCCCATCTTCCTTCCCCTTATAATGATCTATTTTGGGAGAACGATGACCTCAAGTGGTTGATGAGGATTAGGAGGGCACCTCTTCTTTATCTGTAGATTAGATTGTGTGCATGTCGTGTTCCCCCCGTGCTTGCTTTGTGTTCCTGGAGGACCCTTGTCACCCTCATAGGTGCTTGGATACATGAGTGTTTTGTGTCGTAAACTTCTTCTATTTGTTACATCATTCTTCCTTTGAACTGTGTCTTGACTTTTGACAATTGGCGACGATGCAAAGTGTTGGGGGCATTTAGGCCTCCCTTCCATGTTGACCCAATTTTTTATTTTTACTTTGTCTTTATGTACCTTTCTTCACATGGTTTGATATAGTAGGGGATTGATGATAGTTCATATTTATACTATCATACTATATTTATTTATCAATATCTATGAGCAACTCTAACTTCGAAATATCAGATCTCCCTGTCTCTTGTTCGTTATGTCTTTGTTTGTCCTTTCTTTTTATCATTCTCTCTTCTTCGCTTGCTTTGTGATTTTGTGGTGCTTAGGTGTTGTCCCTTGCGTGTGTGACAACATTACCACAGTTACATCTCGTCATGTTCCATGGGTCACAACATCACTTTCATTCTTGCTTTTGTTAGATTTAATCCGGCTATACAGGATCTAAAAATACTTCCGCACAAGAGAGAGAAAATAATGGCGAAATGTATGTCACAATATGCAAGATTGATCCAATTTAATAATTTGATAAGCAAATGTGGCCAAGATTATAGAGGTTTTCTTATAAAAGAAAGCATAATAAATCAAATCTTATCTTTGTTTTAAAGCGAGGCTCACAGATAGATAAGAGGATCCATACCTGAATTAGATTAACTGAATTTATATATTCAAATAGCACACATACACCAACACCCCCCCATAAGTGCAACTTAGGGAGAAGATTATAATGCAAACTACTATGGGTCCCGACAACTAGGCCATGTTAGGTACCCATTTACAGATGCAAATGAAAAGCAATCTCTCATAAAGCAGAGAAAAGGGGAAAACCCAGTGGGAAAAAACCCCTCTCTAAAAAAGAGAAAACAAGAAAAAAGGCATGATGAATGTAAACATGATGTATGGAGGACTCAATGATACCCCCCAAGGACTACATCCATCATGAATATACAATAAATTACCCCCCCATAAGAGGGAAGTAAAGAGATAAGATATCCCCCCCATGATGTATGATCTCCTGCAAGTATGGTTAATGTCTAAAGACAAAACATAATCCAATGCCTACAAACAATGTTTCTCCCCTTAGGAAGAAGATACACCAAGTACAACTGCAGGAATGATTCCCATTCTGGATAGGAAGAAGGAAGAGGAATCCATATGTATGAAGATTGTGTCTTTGAAATCTGCTCATGTGTTGCCAGGTTCTTGGATGATAAAGATGATGCCACAATCCAATCAGGTACATGCCCAATCACAAAAAACTGTGACAAACCAGGAACAAGTGGAAACTGATCTTGAATAAACTCCATAGACAAACATGAAGTGATAATAGTGGACCCATGACTATCATCAAATAAGAGAGATAAACCCTCAAATTGGTCCTCCAAATCTGAAATGTGAGACTCCACAAACAAAGAAGCAATGTCTGTCAAATAGGAATCCCAATCAGGAAGACTATCAGGAACCTCTGAAACATCTGCAATCTTGTCCAAAGGATCACAATCATGGGTTATCAACTCTGAAGAATGAACAAGCACATGTGAGTTGGAAAGAGGAGCTTCAAGAGATGGAGAAGAATCATGGTCTCCATATACCTCTCTAATGTGAGTCCAAAGAGTATGAGGACATTCGAAGTGAATAAGAGTCTCCAAAATGTCATCATTTACATTTTCAAAAATAACTCTAAAGACTCTAGCCCTAAAGCCTATCCAATTGCAATACTCAACACCTGTGCTAGGAAAAGGAACTGTATTAAACAAATAGGGCAATAGATTTATCTCACCAAGATGAGTGAGAATTAAATTACTCCATTGCCTATAGTTCCCATTCTCCAAAGTAATTAAGTCACCCATTTACAAATATATGAGCTCCGAAAGCCAAAAAAGAGATCTGTCTTCAATTTGGAAAATATGGCACAAAATTGCAAAATCCCTGCAAAATATCTGCACCACTGAAAAGATGACTCTTCCAGCTTTCCGACGATATCTCGTTTTTGGAAAATGGCCTCCGTATGCAAAAGTTATGATAAAATGAAAAAAGGCCTATAAATAGGCACTTGGGGGCAAATACACAGCACTGAAAGGCTAAATCGAGGAAAAATTTGGGCTTCTGGGCGCTAAAAAGCGGTCCTCCATGTGACCGACATCATAGAAAATGCAAAAATAAAACCCAACCACCAATATAAGCCTTGTCGGCTTTATAAACAAGGATTTATTAGCCTAACAAATACATAGTTGGCAGGATATATTAACCAAAGTTTATAAAAATTGGAAAATTCTTCATACTCGTCAAAGGACACCGACAAGAGTTTATATGTACAGTACCTCGGTGATGAAAAGACCGCCACAGAATGATAACTGACACGGAGTGAAGGTGTGTACCCTTATGCGGACTGACTAGTGTACCCGGCTGATAAGAAAGGGAGCCTGATGCAGACCCAGAAATGACTGTACCCGCGACTGATGACTGGATGCCGACGTATGGAGTACAGTGTGCAGTGTAGGATGATGATCCGGACCGCCGATGGAGATTTGGGAACACGAATGGCTGATAAGCCTGTGATAAATGCTGAACCCGTACCTTTTTCAATGACTGCCAAGCAATAATCAGCGCACAACACAGCCGGCAGAATATGATTTGACCGCCGATTAATGAAGATGTGACCGGGGCTTGGGTGATGTAGGCCGACGGAGGAAAAGGACACCGATTTGGGATCGCGGATGGAGGTACCCACTTTGACTGCGTCCAGAGACAATGCCGATGATGACCAGTTGGAGAAGGGCTGAGAACGGCAGCGATGCGACCTCAGATCTGACAACGACTGCCGACCAGTATGATCTGCAGATTTCGTACACTGACCCAATATAGGCGAATTTACAGTCAAAATTCGTCTGCGAAACCTTCTGATCTCAACTGTGAGGTTATTGAAACCTTGATCTGCACCCAGCAAAAATCTTCAAGCCAGAATAATAAAACCCTCAGATCTGGGAAGGAGTCCACAACCCTGGAAGCTCTGATACCATGTTAGATTTCCAGAATCTGTTGCTAGACGAAAATACTTCCACAAGAGAGAAAATAATGGCGAGAATGTATGCTGTCAATATGCAAGATTGATCCACGATTAATTTGATACAAATGTACAAGATGAGGCTTGCTTATAAAAGGCAAGCATGCAACAACCAAATCTTATCTTGAGCAAAAGGATAGCTCGATAAGATAAAGATGAGATCCTATAACTTAGGAATTAAAGATTGCCTAAGTAAACTTATGATGATGTAATTAAATAGTTAATTACACCAACACTTTTCTCTCCTTAGGATGCCACGTGCCTCTAAGTTTAACACACACCATCCTAAGGGGGGGCTATCATACTACTTCAATTTTCAAAAGGTGTATTTGGTGGCCAACGAATCCCTTATTTCTCAAAAATCACATTCTTCAACAAGGACCCCTAGCAGAATCTTTCTTTCATCATAGATTCGTAAGATAGAATTTGAAAACTTGCCTTCGAGAAGGGAGTACTTTTTCGATGAAGAAGTCTGAAAACTTTCCCTTGTGAGGGAGTATTCTTTCTTTCAAATTCCTTGATGAAAGAAATCTTTCAAAAGGATTCCTTGATGCTAGAATCATTTATGAGAAATATCATCATCTTTCAAACAGATCGTCCCTTGAGCAGACCCCTTTTTCTTTTGAAAGGTTCCTGAGGGAGCCCTTTGAAAGCTTCTCCTTTGATTGTTGACTGTCTACGTGACTTTCTGCCTATCTACCTATGTGGCTTTTTTCTATCTAACACATTTTTTTTGTGGATTAACATGTTGCTTTGCAGGACTGAGTACCTGTGAAGCTGCTTTTTCAATCAAGCTTAGAGGACCAAGCACCTCAAGCTTGCTTTGTAGGATTGAGCACTTGTAAGGACCTATCAAACTCTACAAAACCTCTCACATTGGGATTCCCTCAAGATCAAGCACCTGGGGTGCCTCCTTTTCAAGTCCAAGGACTTGTAAAGCGCTTTCATCCTACAGGATCTCTTTGTTTGACTCTTTAGGACCGAGCACCTACAAAGCCTTTTGTTCACCTTTCCGTAAGTCTGCAAACCTATGATGCATTTTTCAACTCTCCTCAGGACTGAGTACCTGTGGAGCCATCTCTCTCTCTCTCTCTCTCTCTCTCTCTCTCTCCTGCACCCGAGTTTGCCAGATTGTAGTTCACTTCCTTGATGGTTCAGGTATACATTTCTAAACTTTCACTCTACTTTACCATGCATTCGCTGACACTTATGCTCACTAAAAAATGTAATGGCATGAATTTGCACCCCTTGCAAATTCCCCATTTACACCCCTCACCTTAGAAAAATCAAACCCGATGATGCTATTCCACATCCTTCGTTCGCTCTCCATCCATTTGGCAACTGTTTGTAGTATCGGTGGGGGAATTTCAATCGTGGACACGAGTGTGACATGCGAAATGTGTACATGACGTGCTGTTGTCCTAACATGATTCTCGCCTTTGGAATTTGCGCATACATTACAATTCTCCATTGGTGTCAAAGTGTAACATCTCTACTCACTTGACCGACCTTAAACGACTCCTTTGGCCTCCCTTTCATCTTCAAAAGACTGTCTCATTCATTCTTTCACTCACTTGATTTACAACATTTTCATCTCCATTGAAGCTCCAAGACAATGCTTTGGTTCCAGTCTATTCCTCTCATTGTTGCAACATTTTTGGCATTCACAAGCTTGCAAGTTCATGTCTTCCTTCACATGCCTTGAGAGCATCTTGTTGGGAGGTGATATCCATCCATTTAGCATTGTTATATTGTTTTAGTGGCATATTGTTGTTAGCATAGTGCATAGTACTTCCATTTCAATACTTTCTTTATTGTATTTTATCTATCATTGCTATTATGGCTATCTGTGGAGGTGGGAACACCAAAACAGGGTTTTGATTGCGGCAAGCCCCAAAATAGCCCCAAATTTTTTCCTTGTCCTTCTATGTGTAGGTATTCCATTCATGTGGAGCTTGCAGGAGGATGGACTGACCGTAAATTGAATTTCTACCACCCTTGTTCATCATTTCGATCATAATCAATCCATCTATCAAGTTAAAGTATTCTTCTTGTTATTCAGTAGTTTAGTCATTTTTTGTTTTTTGTTATTATGCCAAACTGTACTGGTCAGGTTGTTAGTAAGTTTCTCTAAGTTCTTAGACTATACTTTATGTTCTCTATCCATATAGACGCCAGTGCATGAATGGGACACCGTCACATTGTGTTGTTGTTCGTCTTTTGCACTAGGGTCCTTTGGAAGAGAGCTACTTAAGTTGCAGTCCAGACTCAAGAATTTGCTCACCTGACTTTCCTAACCTCTCGGGTTGACAGAAGGAAAGAGACAAATCAATTGTCCTTCCTTTTCACCCCTTTAAACATCAAGCTCATCCTTCACAATTTCCTAAACCTTTTATCTAGCTTGAGCTAGATTAGGGTAACCTACCGTTTGAGGCCCTCTCGTGACCTAGGGTCTTGAGCAGTTGGTCCCCCTCCTCTACATAAATTAAGGCATAATTAAGTCCATTTATTATTAATTCCCAAATTAAGTGTGAAAAAGGGATACTTTTTCCTACACTACAATTTTCAATCTAATTTATCTTTCCCACTAAATTGGATATCCTTTCCATATCTTCTTCAAGTCTTTTGAAATGGATTTCACCTTCCTCTTCTCCTTCTCCATCTGTTGCTCTTGCAACCCTAATCCACCACCTTATTTTGATATTAGCTTTACAAGGAACTAGATTATTACTAGGCCACTTAATCTTATAGATGGCATAAACTATCCACAAACCTACTTAGTAACTAGAAACTTATAAATTCAATAATACTTGATCTATAAATTAATAAATTAATATTTCTAGTGATGTGATGTATCATTAATTTCTTCCTATGTTAGCTTAATATCTACACTCTCAATGAATTACCCTATGACTTCTCTTACACCCATAACAATATTTAATGTGTAGAAAACACCAATGAGATAGGTATACCGACAAAAATGTAGGGCATAAGAACAAATACATAATCACACAACATAGTAGTTTGAGTGTGGAAAAATCAAAAGGGTAGAAAATCTCCAAGAAGATGATGTTGCATCTCACTCACTATTCAATATTATGCATGAAGAAATATTCCATTTGAATAGACTTATGAGTATGTATGTAATAATAATAAAACATCCCCAATCCCCACTCTATGCTTGCACTCTACAAGAACCTTGAATACATTATTTATCTCCTTGATTGTAAAAATGTATGTAATTTATTTACCAACCAAATCTTTAACAAGAGTCTTCACTTGCCTTTTATTCCTCTCTAGCCTTGTAGCAATGGGAGATGAATTGACTGCCTTAGAATGGCAATGAATAGCCTTGTATAAATATTTCACCATCGAAACACTCACATGGTCCACCCAAATGACTTGTATTCCATCCTTAACAATAACCAATAAATAAAAAAGGAATATTGATATTTCTCGAATAAACATGAATAAGAATGAATTCATGGCAAGGAGAGCATTGGTGACTTATGAAAGAACAAACAATCTAACAACTCAATGGTCACTACTCCAACACTACTCAATATGGGGAAACAACAAACACAATCTATTATAAAGTCAATCAACTCCCAATTAAGGAGCAAAACTAACCCTGTCATGCTCTTCTACCCCAAAGTAACCTCCAACAATGATAACTGCCATAACTATTCTAAAATCAGCGAGGATATGAATATTTGACTCCAAAAATAGCATAATGATTTTCTAGACTAGTGCTAAAATACATGTAGACTCATTTATCTACTCATACACTTGATATATATAATTTTTGACACCTAGTGTATTACTAAAAGCAATAATATTCACTATCATATTGATTTATATAAAAGAGTGTCACCCCAATGACTTGTACAAGTTAGAAACCTCTTCTCAAGAGACGTTATACTATTTAGTACATAAGACTAACACCTAGAATGACTCTTCTTTACACCTACAATAACTTGAATAACACCTATAGTAGCTTGTTGTACACTTGCAACAACATATAGAATGCTTGCAACAATTATGGATGTGGTTGACAAGTGAACTTGCATCATGCATATAATTGTGAAACTTTTTCAATTCAAACTATTCAACAAATTTTTCAATCAGTAAAATAATTAAACAATAACTAATATGATATTACCCTAGGTATGTAGTTAGTGTTAGAAACTAAGTGTTAAAATAACTGTAAAAAATAAATTAAAATAAAAAGGTACATAGTTGGAAATTGGAATTAAAAATATTGTGATAGATAGTTGTAATTGATTTGTCAATATGCATGGAAATTAGGACTTATTAGATGAATGTTTAGAAATCACAAGCTAAGTATTTGTCAACGTGGGTCACTTCCATAATTACATAATCAATTTGCACAAAATATAAATCTAACCAAGTTTTCATGTCCAAACTTTAGTGGATGGATATGATCTTTGCTAAACTTTGATACTTTCTTTTTAGTTCTCTTGGATGCCTATAATTTGTTCTATTTGATCTATGGTGAACTTAAGAATGCCTTTTGAGTAGTTTGCTATGTAGGGTGTATTCTCCCTCGGTGAAACCCTCAAAATACTAACTTAACAAAATTTTGAAAAGATTGAGAATAATAAACAACCATCTAGGGAATGTCATAGATGCTAATGCAAGCATGTCGTAAAGTAATGAATATTTTGATTATGCAAATAAAAATCCAAATGTTCATTGGATCTTTAATTGCAAGGTTTTAGTAAAAATAAATTAGCGTTAATCCTTAAATACAACTTCAAAAGTGACAAGTGAAATGTTTCACACTTCAACTAGACACTAAAAATTGACTCCAAATTTAAATTTGAAATTAAAAATCCGAATTTATTTTCACAAACGATAAAATTAACCTAAAATCAGTTTCACAAATTATGAGTTTGAACATGAATAATTGAATAAGAGGGTAAACATAATAACAAATTTATTTTGAAAGAATAAATTCAAATAAAATCATACAAGATTTAAATTATATATCAATACTTAATAAAAACATGCCACTTATACCCTTGAGGTTTAGCTCAAGTGGTGTTGCTACTTGCTCTAAATTAGCGTGAACTCAAGGGTCATAAGGGCTCGCATTATTGATCACCACGCTCATGCCAAAAGTTAATGCTAAAAAGCTGATCCAAATCATTGAATTGTTGATTCCCCATACTAAGTCATTGGATAGCTATGAAAATGCCACTTATACACTAACATTATGGTCCCATGGGGGGGCCTGGGCATCTATTTTCATGGAGCTGGAGGTCTCATGGTGAAAAAATATTTATGCTACAGGATTAATTGGAATATTTTCCTGAAAAATAGCAGCCCCTACCTTTTAGGACTGCAGATTTCAACTAGTGAAATTGAGGTGGGGCTAGAAATTGCCCCTGCAATGTAGGAATTTTTTTTGCCACTTGTCTATTATCTAAAATTTTAAATTAGTGCAATTCATTCCTTAAATTTTGGAGCTTAAAATTTTAAGCTGATTTGCACTATTAAAATCATGAGACCACGAGCTTTAAAATATTCCGAAAAAAATCAGAAACACCCACTGAATTTTTTTAGAGAGCGCCACCATAAGACCTTACCCTAAGTCAAGTCATTAGAGGGAGTTATAATGATTTATATTGATCTTCTTCATAACACTAGAAATTGCATTTGATCCACGGCTTGTGATATTGGGCCCATAATAGGGTTAGGGTTAGGGTTTTAAGACAAACACGGAGATCTCACCGCCCTCTTTATCATTATCATCAAACTTCGACGAGAATGGTAAGTTCGATCGCCTCTTGATTGTGCATTTCTACTTCTGGGGGTTGTAAGATACGACCAGTTCACACTTGGCCAGTGCGGAAGAGGCAAAATATTTTGTGTTCTTCCTTTCTTTTAGTTTTTTTTAGTTTAGAAATAGATTGTCGAGTTTGTTCTGGATTTCTTGTTCGGTTGAAAATGCTTTTTACTGGGGTTTTTGTTGTTGCATTCCATGACTGAATGGAAAAAGTTGTGAGCTACAATTTATAGTTAATGGTGTTTATTCTAATCGATTTTTCTTTATGTATTGTTGTAAACGTTGAATGGGTGCCTTGGCTAGGGTTTACAAGAGGTTTTAACTTCTAGGGTTGTACTTGTTTTGATGTTAATGGGTGGGCTGTTGCAATGACGAAACCCTTAAATTGAGGCAAAGGTGCATTGCATTTGATGTGCTACTAAACCTGAGCGGTTAACTGAGCAATAATAGCTGCAATGTTTGCAGCTTAGTGGATTTGTATGAACAGCGGGTTCTTTCATAATAGTTAAGAACATCATTTTGGGCTCAATAGTAATTTAAGTATCATTTTGAATTCAGGGCCTACAGTCGATTCTAGAAATCATTGTTTATTCTGTTTTTATATCAGTATGTACACAGATGGTGCTGAGTATTGTTTTAGTCAGATAGTTCTCAGTTTAGGTATAAATGCGACTATGCTATTTCTATGATCACGCTGATCCCACGAGGCATTCGAATCGTTAATTGTTTAAACTACCATAACTGTAATTCTTATTCTAAGACTTGATAACATTTAGGGTTTTCTCTTGGTTTTGTATGTGATAGTTATTATGCTACTTATCTTTAGCATAGGATGAAGTTCATTAGGATTGGCATATACGTGGTAATATTTTCTCCAAATTACCAATGTAAACTGTTGTTGGGAGCAGGCGCTGAACGATGGCTGTATGACTATGTCATGAAAGGGGCGGATTTTGGGAAGACTCTTAATTTTTTTTCTATTACTGATATTTTCTTATTTATGTATGATACATTATTTTAAAAATGAATGTTACCTTAGCATTTGACGGGCAACTTTGAATGGATATGAAAAATTCCCTTTACAGACAGGTTTGAACCTCAAGTTATGGTTACGGTGGTGGGGGGAGTGGGAGGAGTGGGTAACTTAAAGACATCGATTGACCTCAATGTTTAGTTAAGCTTGGTGTTACCGTTTTGACGTGATGTATGGCCCGCATAATAGTATTCAATGTTCTTTCGACAATTTGTCATTTTTCTTTTAAG
>VDFB02004641.1:0-28862 GCA_007258455.2 Sequoia sempervirens | reverse complement strand
AAACTAAAGGAAGCCATAGGAATCATCAATCATCCCAACAACCTCAATCGCGATGAAGGTTGGAATTTAAGGCTCTCTTGGCATCCTTTGCTTTTGAACCTATGAAACCATCATTGCCCCCATCCCTAATCCTTTTATTTTTTCCCCTTCCTACCCACGCACCTTGTTTTTCTTCGACTTGCCTACTTTTCGATTCTCACTTCCTCTCCTTCCCCCCCTCCTTTCTTCACTCTTTGTTTACTTTTTTCATCCCCCTTCTCAAACCCCCTTTTTTGGATTCTTTGGTTGCAATTTTCTTTAATAAGTTAGTTATCCTTCCCCTTGGGTATTTTCTCTTTATTGATTTTTGTTGTCTAGTTTCTTTTAATTATTTTCTTTTGCATTTATTGTTTTATAAGCTTCTTTATCATCTCATTTTATTAGATTAAATTGCTTATTTCTATCTTCTTTCTTTTGTTAATCATTTCTTCTTATTCATTTTTATGCAATATGTTTTTTCTTCTTTTGATTTCTCCATTAATTGCATTTGTTAATTGTTATTAGTATTGGTCATTGAGTGTATAATTGAAGTTTATTCCATTCATTTTTTGAGCTTATTATTTAATTTCATTTTATTAGTGTTCTTTATATAATCTATTTTTTCATATGTGGCATATCATAACCACATATGCATAAAGTTTTCTATAATACAATATTGCTTCATATATATATATATATATAAGATTATGATAGATAATATTTTCTTAATTTGGTTTCTCTATTATATACCATATTTAGTGCTTCATATTATTTTGCTCCATTTATTTTATGGATTCTATTAAATATAATATTATATTTTTAAATCATGAAACTTGGTTTCATGTGTATTTTGCTCATTTTTTTTAATAATGTTCTCTTTATAGTTTTGTATTTATATGTGTGGTTATATTATATTATTATATAATATAACCACATATTCATAAATATTTATTTATTTCATATTACCGCATTTAATATATATACATGTATTTATATTATAATAAGATATTTATTTTTCTACACTTGAATTCTCTTTTAATTGTAATAGTATATTATTATTGTTATTGTTCATAGATTGTATATTTGTAGTTTATCTCTTTACTTGTTTTTTGTTTTATATATGTGGTCTAATGTAACCACATATACTTGGTATTTAATATTGATATATAATATTTTAAATCTAGAAACATAGTTTCACATTCTCTTTCAATTTTTTTGTTTATTACTTAAATTCTCTTTATGATGCAAGAGGTACTCCCCTTTTCCAACCAACTCAAACACAAAAATAATTTTCATAGGTAAACTCTGCCCGAATTCAACATTCAAATAAATAAAGATTGCAACGAACTCAAACTTTATTAATTTAACTCAATTTTAAATACATCCGCAATACAAAAATGCTCTCTTGGAATTCAATGGCCTCTCATGCCATTCTGATCTGCTCTATTATCCTTCACAATACTCACTCACCACGCTGCCCCATGTTACCTCTTATCTCTGCACACATTTTTGTTCAACCTGCAAACTTTATTTGTCTTCAAAATGTCACGACCTCTTCTTAATTGTAGTTGCAATTTCAAATTCATATCATCCACATGTTGCACACCTCTCCTTTGTTTACTTGCTACATATTAATTTTTAATTTAAAACTCAAAACTTCTTAATACACAACAACCTCTATGTCTCTTTTTTCCTGCTTCCCCTTCACTTTCCAAGTCTCTGCAATTTCTTGGACTTGTATAATAATAAGTCTGTAATTTTAAATTAATTCTAGCTTGCAACATTGCCTCTTCAACTCCCTCTATTTATTAGTGAAATTTAAATATTTTATTTCTTATTTCTTTTTGCTAATAAATCAACAACCATTGCCCTCTTAAAATCAATTTGAAGTAGAATAATTATGTAAATTGATAGAATTGAGTGTCGGTAGGTGAAAAATGCAAAGTGCTCTGTTTCACCCTAAAAAATTCTCAAGCATGTCTTATGACCCCCTCAAGTCCTCTCTAAAAGGATTTCGCTCTAGCCCTCATAAACTTTGTAAATTTGAGCTTTTCACATACTGGCAACATGCTTTTGATGTTAAAAACACAAATTTCCAACATTAATTTCTCCCAAATGACAAAAGATATACCTTTGATTATTTTTTTACATTTGACATGGTACCTCCAAGAATGTCCCTACAAAAGGATTCTACTCTAGCTCTTACAAATTTTTTGGGAATAAATTTCACAAAATTGCTTACGAAGTGTCAGAAATGCAAAGTGGAAAAAATTTGATTCTTGCAATTCTTTTCTAACTTTGAAGTTTTGTGATGTTGAGAGATGCCAATGACCACCAAAATAAAACAAAACTGAAAACCAAACTTGAAAATGTTTTTGAGTGATGTAGATAGCTTGTTCGCCTAGGATGCTCCTGCATCAGACACACCAAGTAGAAAGATTGTGAGAATAGGCTCACAATGATGGATTTGAGTAGTTGAACTACTCTTCCAAGTTGAGTGAAACCTGTAGCGAACTCCATCGCTATCCAAAGTGCCAAAGTTATGTCTTCTTCCTTTTTTTCCAACACTTCTCCAGAACACACACCATCTTCCTCCAATCACATTGCATTCTCTTCCTTCTCCCCTCATGGAATCGTGTCCACCATAGCCTGACCTCCTCCACCAAATTCTTTCCACACTTCCCTCCTCTTCTGTGGGTTCAAACAATGACAACACCACCAAAACAAGACTATCAGCCCAAACAATGACAACAACACCAAAATTGCCAACTGTTCAACTTTACACCACTATGGAGAAACCAAAATCATCATGCAGACCAAGATGTGACCATTGTAGTCCATGCACAATATCTCTTCAACCTTCTTCTGAAGTATTTGATCATTATCAACTAGTGCAAGAAGAGAAACACATTAAATTGATGAAAATAGAGCACCATGGACAAACTATAACACTTCAAAACATAGGATATTATATTGTTGTACATAAAAACATCTGAGACTTGCAAGGATGAACCCATATACCTCTCTAAACATATCCCCAAGTCTGTACAACCATACTTGAAACACTATACTTGAAATTAATTAACTTAAATATAATTTCATTCTCAAACAATAAGGAAATTAAAACATTGGTTTAACTCCAATTTCGCAATAACACATAATAACAAACATCAATTTCTCTATTTAAACTAAATCTATGTGTCGCAACTAGAGGGACACTACATCCTCCCCCCCTAGGATAAATATAGTATAGTTTTAGTGTAACACCCCTCTGATTTGCTATGTTTTCTCTGATAGTTCAGATACTTTGTTAGACCATATTTTATGTTATTGTTATTCGATTTCCGACAATGGAGTGATGATAGATCTATATTGATGTGATGATACACTATATGCATGGTGATTATGTGTGACATGCTTTATGTTTGCATAGATGTTTATTTGAGATGATATTGCTATATATGCTCATTGTAGTTTAATTGATATTTTATCTCATCAATTGATGTGACATTGTATTGGTGAAGATAACGGTATTGCATCACTCGCATGCGAGTGCCCTGCGATTTCCATGATTCTCTCTTCATGGTGTGTATGATTTATTATCTGGATACATGTACGACACGAGCTTTGTTTGCAGGTATAGGACAACGGATTCACCTAGATTCACAGGTTTGAGTGTGTCCACTACACAATAGCAATGTTGATTGGAAGATAGTAATGGGTTACCTAGTCAAACCTTTATCCTAGTACAGTGTGTCGTCAGTCCATGTATTGGTCGCATTCTTTATCCACGTTTGCCTTGATATTTTATTATTGTGCAAGGTTTATTTGTGAGAATTAATTTATAAATGTTATGATTGGTTATTTAATTAATCTGGATTATTGATGTTGAGGCTTTATAATTGATAAATTAATTAATTTAATTTATGTTATAAAGTGATTTTATTATTAGATTAAATTGATTTGAAATAAATAAGTTATTTAAATTTCAAATGCATAATATCTGTAAAAGATCTTTGGAAATATCTCTGGTTGTTGAAGAAAAGATATTTTTTTGTAACTGGAAGTTAGAAGATATTTACTACGGTAATTGAAAATTGATTCCCAGAGAGAATTATTGAAATTGAAAGAAAGGAAGTTATTTTCATGGAAGAAAGAGAGGATGTTGAAAATGGTTGAATTTTTTTTGGGTTTTTTAGATTTTAATATTAGAAGCTCTCAGAAAAGTTTGGGGATCTAGTTTTGTTGCATTCTTTTGGTTCTAGATTATTTTATGTTCTTTGGAAAGTGATAATTCTTCTAGGAAGAGGCTTTCACAAAGTTGGAAATTAAAAGGAAGCTCTGCATCAAACTTCAAATCAACAAATCTTCTGGAACAGTTTCTTTATTGTTTTTGTGAATTTAATTTGAAAAGGTTATTTAAATCATTATTGTTTTGCAAATTGGAAAGGTTTTCTGTAGAAGAGGATTTCATTATTGTAGAAGCTTTTGTTTTTAAAAGATTGTTGAGAATATTTACAGCCTCTGTAGAAAATATATTTTAGATCCTCTGTTAAAATAAAGTTTTAGAAATGGATTTACCCTAAAGGAAATTATAGTTAAATTATAGAATCTCTGTTGAAATTAAATCGAAACTGTAGAAAACTTCTTTCTATGAAAATTGGAAATATTCTTCTGTAGAAAATTTTGGTTAAAATTTGCTCTTCTCAAGCTATCAATTGGATTTGTTGTTTTAAATATATATATATATACATTTATCTATATTTGTGTGTGTGTATTCTAAAATATATGCATATGCACACACACACACACACACACACACACACACACACACACACACACACACACACACACACACACACACACACACATATTTATATTTGTTTGAATATCAAATATTCTGTAGAAATCATTTTATAAAAAATTATAGTTTTAAATAAATTACCAGTGGAAAATCACCGTACAACGAATTTTAATTAAGGCTAGGAGAAATTGATTTTTTTTTGAGGAGGCTAGGGACTACCCCCATAGCCGCCCCCAACATGGGAGGCGCTGGCTATGGAGGCAGTGACCCCCCATTGGGGTTGGCTGCGTGGGCAACACCCAGAACCATTGTTATGGTTGTCTTGTATTTTAATTTGCCCAGCCATTTAAATTGCTTCCATATGAATTTGTCTACCTTCCTATGTGATTTGGTTTTTTTAATTATATGTTTTTAATATATAATATATATATATATGTTATATATACATTATATATAATATATATATGTTATATATACATTATATAATATATATATTATTTGTAATATATATTTAATATGTTATATATATATATATTTATATATTTTGGAAATTGTATTTAAATTTTTAAATAATAAATAAATATATCTTTAAATATATTTATTTAAAATGGTTAATTCGTTAAGTTGATATTTTAAAATGTAAATTGGAAAAGTAAAATTGTTTTTTTTTATAATTAAATTATATATATATATATATATATATTTACAAGTATATATAATTATATATAATTATATATACATATTAAATATATTTATTTAATAGTTGTTATTCTTATAAGTGCATGCAAGCACGAATGGTTAACTTTAAATGAATGATTATTTTAATTGAGGAAGTTGAGTTAAATATTATGAGTAGTTGTGAAAGTGAAAGTTAAACATTTAGTTTAATTCGTTATTGATTTATTAATTGGAATTATGTTTAAATGATGTATTTTAAATATGAGTTTTTGATTTATTGGATTTAGGAAATCCTAATGGTAGTTCATTTAGTTACTTGAGTTGCTTATTTTAATTACGTATATTTCAGTAATTGTGTATTGGGGGGATAATTGTTATTGTGAAAATGTAAGCCTTCCAAAGATTGCAAATTGTGAAAGGGTTGTTGTGTCTTTTGTTCAACCTTTGAGATTTCCTTGGGTAGTGCACGTAGTTGGGATTCAATATTTGACATCTGTAGGGATGTGTTACTTCTTGAGTTATGGTGGTTATTTGTTATCAGTTTTAGTGCACTATCTACCCTTGGGTTTTGGAATAAGTTATTGTGTTGTCAATAGGGGAGTGGCTTTCAATGGGGGCCAACACAAAGTGGTGCTAGGATAACTTGTATGAGAGTTAGTTTAATCAGTGGAAATTAAATAACCTATATTAGGGGAAAGGGTAGCTTAATACATTTAATTTGATAATTTAGCCTCGCTCATTGGCTCAAGGGCTTGTGTTAGAATTGAGATGAGTCGAAAAGGCCTAGAATGGAAAGATCGTTATTTAGTCTTCTCGAAAGATAATTGATTCCACACTGGTATGCATGTGGAGCTGAAGCTCATGAGAGGTTACCAAGATAACCCAAGATGGGGGCCGAGACCTAGGAAGATCTCCTAAGGATAACCAATGTAAACTTTGTGATGACACTCCTCATATGACAATAGTCAGGTTGTATTGTACAGTGGTTGTACTTGATTCAATGGTTCTAGAAGCAATGTAACCTTATGTTATGTGTTTACTGGTACAGTGTTGTTTTGTATATTTCTTGTGTCTAGAGGTAGTAGGTTTGTCTTGGTTTCCTTTTACTATCTCCTAGTACGGGGGTTGGGCCTACAGGTACCACATGGCTGGGTGGATCATGCATCTTACACTGTTGGGCTTTCTCAGCTTGTTCATGATCGTTATCTAGTCTTCTTGAAAGATAATCGATTCCACACTGGTATGCATGTGGGGCCGAAGTTCATGAGAGGTTACCAAGATAACCCAGGATGGGGGCCGAGACCTAGGAAGATCTCCTAAGGATAACCAATGTAAAATTTGTGATGACACTCCTCCTATGACAACAGTGGGTTGTATTGTATAGTGGTTGTACTTGATTCAGTGTTTCTAAAATCAATGTAACCTTATGTTATGTGTTTACTAGTACAGTGTTGTTTTGTATGTTTCTTGTGTCTAGAGGTAGTAGGTTTGTCTTGGTTTCCTTTTACTATCTCCTAGCATGGGGGTTGGTCCTATAGGTACCACATGGCTAGGTGGATCATGCACCTTACACTGTTGGGATTTCTCGGCTTATTCATGATGATCCCAGTTCGGAGAGCTCATGTGTATTTTTGGATATGTTACTTCTCCTATGTTTAGTGTATCAATGGGACACTATGTATTTATATTCCTCATTTGTATTCGAGGAGGATCTGTGTAAATTTTAATTGTATCATGTTGTATGATTTATCTCATCTTGGAGATGAGCTTTGTAATGGTATATTGACTTAATGTAATCCTTGGAAGAATTCATTAGTATACTTTGTATATTATGCAATGGGTTAATGCTTTGATGTATGTTGTTTATCATGAGTTAATTTCTTATGCTATGGTTAGATTAATTTTGTAAGTTTTGGGATTCACATGTAGACGCGTTGCGTGGCCTAGAGGATGTATGTGTTTAGAGTAGATTACTTTACTTGTTATTTTTACTTTTTTTTAAGAAAAAAAAATTGGTTGTGCTTCTGTAGTGTTGCATCGTCCTCTAGGTTACGTGGCGGGGTTTTACATATTATATTGTTGTACATAAAAACATCTAAGACTTGCAAGGATGAACCCATATACCTCTCTAAACATATCCCCAAGTCTGCACAACCATATCTATTATTTTGGAGGAATGCAAAGCATTCCATTAAGCCTTCATCAACACTTTACTCTACCAGAGTATAGACCAAAACTTTTTTCACTTATAGCTTTCAATGTACAAGGTGTAATGAATTGAATTTTTGGATATAGAATGAACTGCAAGACAAAATATTTCTTTGTAGAGGGATGCAGACCAAAATATCATGATTGTATTAGAGTATACACTATGAATGCTTTAACAAATGTTCTGAACCTTGTCTATAGGTGTGATACACTAAAAAATGAATGATTCAAAGTAGACATGCAAGAAACATATTGAAAAATGTGTACCCACCTCTACATCACACATAGACATCATACAGATCACCATTCTACCTCATACTACACTATTGTCTTGCACTAGTTGATATCTTTGTACATCAACTATCTTTCGAGTGTTATACAATCTCTATCACACACATTTGATGTCAATGACAACACATATTGCCAACACAAAGATAGGAAATCAAGATTTAAAGAAACATTATAATTATCAAGCATGTGATATATCAAATTCAAGAAACTAGAACAATAGTTAGGGTTTTGGGAACCATTATACTAAGCACCATGGTAGGAAAAATTCCTAGTCCCCAACAAATTACAAAATACAAAAATTAAACTTAAGAGATAGGGTTTTGAAATAAGTGACTCATTGAAAAACACCAAAGGATGGAAATCTCTCCCCTAACATAAAATTTATAAGTTCATGAAAGATGGGATTAATCCACCTTCTAACAAGTAAACTTGATGAGAATTCAAAAGTGGAAAAGCAAGGAAAAAGGGATAATTTTCTAAGGTAAAATGGGGCGAGTGTTCAAGGCACAACATAATATTGTATCAACAAAAATATATATTTTTTGCATTAATTTCTTAAGCATTGCATGTCATCACAACACTACAATCACATATTTCATTTTATAGTTTTAAAATATTCAATTCAAGCTCAACCAACCATTAGAATGTCATGTAATAAAATATATGAAGAAATTAGAATCCAAATTATGAACATAATGTCTAATGCACATTGTGAACATGGCCATGTACTTAAATTTATATTTTATGCTTCAAGGTTTCCAACATCCTAGTTCATTCAATAATGAAATCCTAATTGAGCTACATGCTAAATTATTTAAATCTCTTTAATATTGAGGTTACCTATTAAATTATTGGTCCGAAGAGAGGTCATGGAAAATAACTACACTTAATTTTGAGACTCCCAACTTAATTTACATTAAAAGAATTAAATTTGAATGTTTGTAATGTGATGGACCTAATGCAAGACTGATTAAAGGTGAAATTATTTAATTGTGACCATTGATCCTTATCAACCATACCTATGGTGGTGTATTATATTTTCACTTGGCATAAATTATCCTACATATTTCTTCTAAAAGAAAAAAATTGGTATCATTTGAGGATAGTCGCAACCAGTCAAAGAAGTATAGAAGAGGGAATAGTAAGTGAATCAAAATACTAAGAGATATAATATATTTATTTTGTAATTTAAAAGTTAAGAAATAATTTTATTGAAACTATTAAAGTTATGAAGTAATTGAATGTCTATGAACCGATAAATCAAACATAGTGTGATTTTTTGGTTATTTATTGTTGAAAGTTTTTGAGTATTATAATTTTTTGTGGTTAGATGGTATTTAATTAGACCATCCAACCATGACTATGTTATATTTGATCACAAATGAATTTTAAATTCATTTCTCATAGATGGTAATAGTGTACATAGAATGATATTTTTTTTAGGAATTTAGTTGAATAGTTTTGAATCAAATAATATTCACATGTAAAAATAGACAAAATCTATAATTTCCTTTCATTTCGAAATTCATTCATTTTAAGGTGGTTTCATATGTAATGTATATATTATTTTGAAACAATTATAATTCTACTAAAAATACGTTAAAATGAAATAATGAAATTATTCTCTCGTATAGTAAGAGGGAGACCCAAGTACATAGTAGGTAATAAAGAAATTCTACATTTCAAAACACTTGCAATAAGATGTTGCATTTCCTTAAGGGTGTTGAAAACATACACAAAGCTCTTCGTATAATTAATTTTGAATTAATTCCACTTATAAGCTTCATGTATTGAAGACTTACCAAGCAAGATATTTTTCACCTTAAAATATAATATTTTCTCTAAGTTACTTTACTTGCCTAATGAGATCTTGTTCTTTTCAAATAACCTTAAAGTATAACATCATTTCAAAAATTGTATTTAATAATTTGCATGTATCAAGAAAATGTATAATGAAACAAATTAACATAGCCCAAGAACACATATATTCACATGTCTAACATATAAGAGATCCAAAATCATGATTTGGTTAGATATTAGTTTAGTGGGTTTTGACATCATATGTCCCATTACTCCACATAGAGAAAGATAAATTTACATGGCCAAAAAACCCATGTGACTACTTGTGATTAATCACAATTGAGTTTTTACTTGTAACTATACACTTCAATCAAACATTACATACACTTTCTCAATACATAACAATAACCAAAGAAAAATAAAACCAACCAATTAATATATAATTCATATTTCCATAATAATATTTGTATAATAACATAATCTTAATAATATGATCAATATAAGATTAGTTGTTTACAAAGTAATGTTAATTAACTCAACTAGCATATAATATTAAATGAAAACAGTGAAATTGAAAGAATTACACAACTTAAATCTTGTGCATACATACACACATACAGACATATAACACAAGTATCCAAGAAGTATTACAAAACATCATTGAATATCATTTGTATTTTTGGTACAAAATTGTATCACATGTAGAAGGCACAAATCCATGTGGTTCTTATAGGACTAATAAATTCACTAAAATAAGTGTTCAAAATTTAAATAATAAAATAATGAAATTTAGTTAGAAATCTAATTAAGATATGCTATGACAAATGTTTGGAAGTGTTTCATTAATGTATAGAAAAACCAAGATTAATTAGACAAATATCTTGGAATCTAGAAAATCAATGTTTGTTCATTTAGTTCACTTTTGTGATCATGGAAGCAATCTCTAATATTGTGGATTTGAATCAAGTTATAGATCTACATTTTGGAATATAGATTTGAACTTTGTTAATTTTGATATCTAATTTAAGCTTATCTTAATATATTGAATTATAATAACGATTACATAATATTTACAAACACCTTTGAAAAATTTATTAAACAAGAATTTATTCTCTTTTAAACAAACACCTACAATATCAAATCAACATTTTTTAAAAATATGACAAATAATAAATCATACAAAATATATCCTAAATACTAATGAAAGTAGATAATATAATCTATTCTAATTATGAATTTGAATAATTAAGATATTAATTTTTTTTAGATAATGTATCAATACAACTCTAACTAATATAAATGACAAATCAACATACAACTACTTTAACCTTTCTTTCAAGAAAAATAACAAAAAAATAAAAAAAACCAATTCTTAAAACAAAAATAGAATCAACTTAAATTCTTTGAACTAATAACCATTACATAATGAATCAATAACAGATCAAAATAATTGTAAAATAGTACAAAATATCAAGGTGTACAATTGACCAAATGTTTTAAGATTTTTCTTCTCTCCATATATTGTCTCAAAGTGGAAGGACATGGCCACCGGTTACCGTTACACCTTCACAGAACAAGTGGAGGTGATCGACCGCCCACGCCGTCACCAAGTAAACTTGTATTCTATCATCAAATCCCTGTCACAAATTCATTTGCTTATCTTGTGTTATTTCAATTCAACAGAACACATTTCATTAAATGCAACCTTATTTTGTGGTGAGGAAGAGGTGGGTTTCCATAAAAGAATGGCCACCCATTGCGCATGCTATGAACAAGTCAGCAAAATCAGCAGGACTTTTATTTTCACAATTTATTGCCAAGAAATAGCTATGCAAGATAAATCACAAGAGTTTCGCAAGATATTATCACAGATTGTGAAAATTTTATGTGTTTAAATCATAAGAAATCTGCAAGTTAACATTACAGACTAGAAATTTCACGTCTTTAAATCACAAAAAAGGACAGCACATGTGTCTATTTGTATCTACAATAGAACTCGAATGGACCATATGAATTTCATATTGATTGATTGCATGAACATAAGGAAGATGGACCTTAAGGTAGCTAAGAACTAGGGGAGTGAGACTCATAACCAGAGTAACCAAATGATTGGTAATCCTATTCAAAAGTGTTGGTTAGATCATCAAAATAAATTTTAAGAATAAACTCTAAAAGGCCTATCATAGTTATCCAACATTGAGCTAGTCCACATAATTAAGGCCCTCATAGGCCACACTATTAGCCTCATGTCCAAAATATAACCCTGAATTCTCCACCCTAGCTTTGAATTTCCATTTGAGAAGGTCTATAATAATTTTGGAGTCTCCCTCCATATGAATATTAATAGACAGATCAAGGTGAATTTCCCAACACACAATAACCACCTTCACTTCATTATTGGTTTTGATTTCAAGACTACTTGCATATGCAACAATTAGATCATCCTTATTGTTTCTAATAACTCACCCCAAATGAGACCCAAATTCCATTTTGAGGTCCCATCAAAATTAAGTTTCAACCATTCCTTTAAGTGGGTCTTCCGAGTAGTAATCTTCTTCAAATACTGCTTTATAATATCTACATTATGTATCTCTCTTTTAACTCCCCAATCTCTAATGATCCTTGTTTCCTTGTCATAAGGCAACCATAGAGGATATTTTATGGCATCAACCTCTAAATTTTCTACTATGGCCCTACAAATTAACTAGAAGGTAATATCATATTTCTAAGATAAGTTTCTAAAATTTTAGTTATTTCTTTCTTCCACACATCCCAAACTAATTGTGTGGCCCAATGTTCTAATTTTCCTTCATGGGTGGGTGGAAATAAAGGTGAGGAATAACCTTGCAAGAAATCATCCATCCTCTTTAGCATAATAAAGTTAATCTTGAATTTCCTAAACAAGCTTTCCCACAATTTCCTTATAATCTCACAATGAAAAGAAAGGTGATTGACATCTTCAATAGTGGAGGAACATAATATTTAGTGATTAGGAAAATAAAATCCCCTTCACTACAAGTTATCTTGACTAAAGATTTTGTTATGTGCAAAAATCCACCAAAAGAAGTTTAATTTTGGTAAGAATTTTTTGTTCCATATTTTCTTTTATTTCTTATCTAGGATAACATAGTACCCAATAGGAAAGAATAACCAAAATTGTCACAATAGATTCCCTTTGGGTCAAGGGCTCAAAAAAGAAATCATCCTTTTATTGAAAAAAAGTGAGTTTGAAAGAGTTAATCCTATTTTGAAGATTATAAATAGCAATAGCATAATCTCTCTCTCTCTCTCTCTCTCTCTCTCTCTCTCTCTCTCTCTCTCTCACACACACACACACACACACGCGCGCGCACACACACGCACACACACATACAAGATTTCTCCTTAAATATAAATTCTTCCCTAATCAAGTATTCTACACACACACAAGATTTCTCCTTAAATATAAATTCTTCCCTAATCAAGTATTCTTCAACATTACACTCTAAATTCTTCCCTAATCAAGTATTTTTCAACATTGCACTCTAATCCTTTCACATATAGTAAAGGAGGAAAGGAAGCAAGAGGCTACTAGTCAACCATCTGTCTTCCCAAATTTTCTTTTATGTAATGTCCCCTTCCTAATTTTCAAAGAATACCTTTTTCAAGAAGGTTTCTTTCTTTTATTAGATTATTCCAATTAAGAGAACCTTTGGGGAATCTATCAATACTTAGAAATATATTAAAATCCCTACCTTTGAAATATTTGACTTTCAAAATAGTCATCTAGTCTTTGTTGTCTTTTAAAAAACCCCATCCTATTTTCTTTATCAAAAACTTATTGATCTTCTAGATTATTTTGAGCCCATGACCTCCACTTCCTTTTGGTTTCCAAGTCATGTCCCAATTTACTAAATCCATTCTTTTTCTTTCCTCCATTCTCATTCAAAAGACTTTTTATTTTTTAATTTGCTCTATTTTATCAGCCATATACTTAAGTATTTTGAACAAGGAAATATAATAAGCAAGAATGCTTTGAAGAAAAACCTTCAAAAATTGAAATTTCCTTGCTTGAATGAGAACCTTCCCTTTCCATCTTGCAAGTTTCTTTTGAATTATTTCCATTATAATATTGCTAATAAAAGGGGTTAAGTTTTTTAGTAGTAAGAGGGGGACCCAAGTACATAGTAGGTAATAAAGCAATTTTACATTCCAAAACACTTGCAATAAGTTGTTGCATTTCCTTAGGGCCTTGTTGAAAAAGTACAAAAAGATCTTGGTATAATTATTTTTATATCCAAAGATAGCCAAATAGTAATTCAACAAATACTTCCACTTAAAAGCTTCATGTATAAAAGACTTACCAAACAAGATATTTTTCACCTTAAGATATAATATTTTCTCTAAGTAACTTTACTTGCCTAATGAGATCTTGTTCTTTTTAAATAATCTAAAAGTATAACATCATTTCAAAAGTTGTATTTAATCATTTGCATGTATCTAGAGAAATGTATAAAATAAATTAAAATAGCTCGGGAACACATATTCGCAAGTGTAACATCTAAGAGACCTAGAATCACAATTGATTTAGATATTGGTGTAGTGGATTTTGACATCACGTGTGCCATTACAGAGCAAGATAGATTTGCAAGGTCAAAAAAACCATGAGATGACTTGTGATTAATCACAATTGGGGTTTTACTTGTAACTACACACTTCAATCCAACATTATATGCATTTGCTCAATACACAACAATAACCAAAGCAAAATAAAACCAACTAATCAACATATAATTCATATTTCCATAATAATATTTGAATAATGACATCATCTTAATAATATATGATTAATATAAGGTTAACATTTACAAAGTAATATTAATTAACTCAACTAGCATATATAATATTAAATGAAAACAATGAAATTCAAAGAACTACACAACTTAAATCTTATACATACATATAACACAAGCATCCAAGGAGTATTACAAAACATCATTGAATATCATTTATATTTTTGGTACAAAACTGTATCAAATGTACAAGGCACAAATGTATGTGGGTCTTATAGGACTAATAAATTCACTAAAATAAATGCTGATAATTTAAATAATAAAATAATGACATTTAGTTAGGAATCCATTGAAGATATGCTATGACAAATGTTTGGAAGTGTTTCATTAATGTATAGAAACACAAGATTAATTAGACAAATGCTTTTATGATCATGAAAACAATCTATAATATTATAGATTTGAACCAAATTATAGATCTAACTTTTGAAATATAGATTTGAACTTCATTGATTTTGATATCTAATTTAAACTGATCATAATGTTTTGAATTAAATTCAACTCAGTTTATCAAATTTTCAACATAAATTACATCTTTTGTACTAGTAATCATTACATAAAGAATAACAGGTCAAAATAATTGTAAGACTGTGCAATATATCAGGATGTACGTTTGACATGTTATTTCAAAGTGGAAGGACATGACCACCAATTACCATTATAACTTCACAGGACAGGTACACTTGAAAGAGCTCGTCTCTGTTATTTTTTGAATTGAACAGAACTGACAGTGTACAAATTTCTTTAAATATATAACTGTATTTTGTGGTAAGGACGGTGGCTTTCCAGAAAAGAATGCCCACCCATTGCTCATGCTATCAACAACTCAGCAAAATCATCAGGACTGTTATTTTCACAATTTATTGCCAACAAAATCACAAGAAATCTGCAAGTTATTGTGGAAATTTCATGTATTTAAGTCATAAGAAATCCGTAAATTAATAATATGGACTTTGAAATTTCATAAATCTTTTAAGTTAAAAAAGCTATGTGACTAGGGGAGAGGACCCAGTAGTTGTGCACCTAACTTCGCGTTCCTCAAAATCCTACTTGGAAATTTCAAATCACTCCAATTTTTTTACAGCAGCTTACTTGGCAAGTCCCCTGCTTATAACAAAAGTTTCGGGGCCACATCATCAAATATGATGCCACATCAGCATGCTTTTTGTCAAGGTGTCCAAAAAGGCACCGTCTAAACCCCTTACCAATACTTGTGCATTCACATCACCAGTAGTTGAGCGCTGATGTGGCATCACATGATTGGTTGCTTTTTAGATCAAAAGAATACATTTTGTTTAATTATGGGTAGTAAAGTCACAACTATTGGCATTATATAAACAACTATTGACATTATATAAACAACTATTGGGCATTATATTAACAAAAACATTCTCAACTATTGAAACATGCTCAACTACTGGGTCCTCTCCCCTATCAAATATTTCTTGTTTTTCTTTATGCATTATAATTTTTGAAAAGGGACAGTAATGCGGTCTACTTTACATCTACAATAGAACTCAAATGGGATGTGGTGGAATTTCTATATTGATTTATCAGCCAACTCAAATGGGCAAAGGGAATTTTGAATTGATTTATCAGTCATTTTTAGCCAACCAAAAACCAAAAATGTTCCATTATATAAATGATAGGTTTGAGACCAAAAATGTTCCATTATATAATTTGCACACAGGTTGATTGTTCCACACAATCAAAACCAGAAGCAATACTAATTTGCAATATGGATTGTGGAAACTTGATATCTTTAATAGATTGATTGTTGTAATGATGAAAATTGCATACCCATGTCCTAGATACAATCTTTATAAGTGCAGATCTAAAACACCTTTGAGGAATTTACTAGATCATGAGGGTCAAGTTCTCCTCAATTAGACCCCAAACACACTAGATTTATGACTTTGAGCAAAAGATTAAAGACAACAACCAAGCCTACAATAGACCTAGGATGATGTGCTCTAATAATATTGATAAACGTTGCTAGAATATTCTCGTAAGTTCTTTATAACAAGTCCTTGTATAAACCCTAGGTTGTTTCCAACATGCCTTCAAATAAGAGAAGGAATATTTTAAAATATAACGATCAAGTAGACAAATCAACTAAATATGCACTAAGTTGACTCACAAATGACTAACAAAGTGGTGGCTAAGATGTCAATTTAAATACTACAAGTTCAAGATTTAGATTCAAGAATACAAAAGTGATTTAGGTTAAATTGACAATCATCAATCTAATCTAAAATAATAAATAATATTTCTAAAATTCAAAATTAAATATTTTTAATAATTAAAAAAACAAGATTAAATATATTTTAATCAAAATTTAAATAATAAAAAATACTATATAAACAATTATAATCAAAACAATCCCAAAATATAGAGGAAAAGAGCATGGGTGTGCAATTTTCACAATTACAACTACCAACCTATGTACAAATTATATAATCGAACATTTTTGGTCTGGAACTTATCATTTATAAAGTAGCTAGCCAACTAACCCTAGTTGGAAAAGTGCATTTTGTTGACTGACTAAAGATGACCGATAAAACAATACAAAATTTCCATTGCCCAGTTGAAATGGCTTATTAATCAATATGAAATTCATATTGTCCATTTGATTGATTGCTTGTTCATAGCATGCATTATGGGTCGGTAATAGAAGATAAGCGAATGAACTTGTCACAGGGCTTTGAAGTTTACTTGGTGATGGCATGGGCGGTCGATCACCTCCACCTGTCCTGTGAGAGAAGAAAAATAGTAAAACATTATGATATTTTAGACTGTCTTACAAATTTTTTTGATCTGTTATTCTGATTACTGGTACAAAAGATGTAATTTATGTTGAAAATTTTGATGAACGTCTGAGTTGAATTTAAGTTGATTGTACCTATTTATTTCCACTTTAATAATTGGTTTTAATTTTATTTTATTTTTTCTTAGAGAAAGATTAAAGTAGTTGTATGTTGAATTGTCTTTCATAATTCATAATTAGAGTATATTATATTATGTACTTTTATTTGTATTTAGGGTATATTTTATATGATTTATTATTTGTTATCATTTTTAAAAATCATTGAATTGATATTATAGGAGTTTGTTTAAAGGAGAATAAATTATTGTCTAGTAAACTTTTCAAAGGTGTTTGTAAACACTACATATTTGTTATTATAATTCAATACATTAAGATAAGCTTAAATTAGATATCAGAATTAACAAAGCTCAAATCTATATTCCAAAATTTAGATCCATAATTTGGTTTAAATCCATAACATCATAGATTGCTTCCATGATCACAAAAGCGAACCAAGTGAACCAATTAAAGAGAGGTCATGAAAAATAATTAGAAAAACAAGATTAATTAGAAAAATATAATACATCACCATAGGTATGGATGATAAGGATCAATGGTCACAATTAAATTATTTCACCTTTAATCGGCCTTGCATTAGGTCCATCACATTACAAACATGAAAATTTATTTATTTTGATGTAAATTGAGTTGAGAGTCTCAAAATTCAGTGTAGTTATTTTTCATGAAAATTGGCTTTAGCAATAGAGTCCTTCAGATGGTTGGTCAACTTATCTCTACTGCTTCCTTTTCTATCATGGTGAATGGGTCTCCTTCACATTTTTTTAAGAATTCTAGAGGTTTAAGGAAGGGAGATCCCATTTCCCCTATTTTATTTACTATTATGGCGAAGTGCCTTGGGAGGAACTTGAGAAGAATGGTTGATTAGGGATCCTTAGTGGGATTGAGACCTTCTTCTAGTAATTTGGTCTGCTCCCACCAATAGTTTGTGGATGATACCATTTTGATAGGGATATCTATAGTGGCAAAAGCTAGGAATCTTAAAAAAGTCATAGATGATTATGAGAGGGCATTTGGTCAGATAGTTAACAGACATAAAAGCTCTTTATTCTTCTTCAACACTCCAGAGCCAAGGCAGAATAAGATTGCCGAAATTCTAGAGCGGAATCTTTACCATCAATTTATCTTGGACTGCCTTTGGGCCTTAAGCCTCCTAAGTCCTTTTGGAACTCTTTGGTTGATAGGTTCAATAAAAAGCTTGCTGGATGGAAAGGAGCTCTTCTTAGCCAAGTAGGAAAAATCCAGCTCCTCAAAGCTACTCTTCAAAACCTTCCAATCTATGCCTTAAGTCTTTTTAAAATCCCCTCCAAGTATGTGGATGCTATTGAAAAAATTCAAAAATGCTTTCTATGGTCAGGTGTAGAAGAAAGAAAAAGAATGCCTCTTATTGGCTGGGATTCTATTTGTAGACCTAAAAATTTGGGAGGCTTGGGTCTTAGAAAGATTAGAACGATGAATAGGGCTCTCCTTGCAAAGAAAATCTGGAGAGCTTTCTCGTCTAATGGAGAATGGAACAGTATTTTAAAGAGCAAATATATGGCAAATATTGGGTCTCTCAAGACTTTGCTTGACTCCCCAAATCTGCCCCGTGGTTCGACTATATGGAATGATATGATTAGAGGGAGAAACATTACTGATTTGGGAGTCAGATGGAGCATAAGAAATGGGAATCAAGCAAGGTTTTGGGAAGATAGATGGTTAATGAAGGAGCCCTTAAATTCATATGAAAGCTTCAATGGATGGGATGATACCTGTAAGGAAATTTATGGGACTCATGTCAAGGACTACTAGAGTAATGGGGGATGGGTGAATCTGTGCCAGAATAGTTTGGACCTTGCGTCGATTCAATCCTCTCTGATGGTTGTTAGAATGGGGTCGAGCCAACAGGATGATCTTTTAGTTTGGACAACTAACCCTTCAGGAAACTACTCGATCTCTTCAACTGTCTCTTTTCTATCCCTTTTGCCCGCCGCCCCTCCCTTTTGGGCTAAAGCTTGGATTAAACACCTAACTCCTAAGGTCAACATATTCTTTTGGATTCTTCTTCAGAATAAAGTGCTCACGGTGAATAATCTCTGTAAGCGTGGCTTCCAGATCTTGAATCGTTGTTACATGTGTAAGGAAGAAGCTAAAACTGCTAACCATCTGTTCCTCCACTGTTCGTATGTGACTTCTATTTGGGGAAGATTTCTATCTCTCTGGAATATCTCGTGGGTGATTCCTAGCTCTATCGAAGACCTTTTTATTCAATGGAATGCTCCTTCATTGAATCTGACTATCCATAGATTATGGTCTTTCACTTTCCCTTATATAGCCTAGGGTGTGTGGAAGGAGCAAAATAATAAAATCTTTAGGATAGCTCAAGAACATTGTGAGAAAACATAATGTAGGTGGAAAAATATCAATAATATCCATTTTCATGAGAATAAGAGGTATCCATTCTCGAACTGTGACCTCAAGATGGAAAAAGACTGGAACATCAAGAGTGATGTTCTGGAAGCATCAAGACCTAAAAAGAACCGAAGGTATTAGTTGAGTCACCTCCTGTGGGACCTGGATAAAGTTATCTTGAATGGGGTGGCCAAGGGAAATCTGGGGCCGACAGGGAGTGGAGGAGTGATAAGAGATTATAATGGAAAGTTTGTTTCAGCGAAGGCTATCTCCTTGGGCTCATAGTCCAATCACTTAGCCAAAGCCATTGGAGCTTTCCAGGTAATTGACCTTGCTAATAGAATGAACTTCAAAAATATCTGGATTGAGGGTGACTCCAAAAACATTATTGAGTGCCTCCTTGGCAAGTCCCCCCCTCATGGACCATCAAATGTTGGATAGAAGAAGCTATTTATATTTTATCCAACTTTGATAAGGTAAGAATATCCCATGTCTTTAGGGAAGAAAATTTGGTGGCCGACCATTTTGCTAATGAGGGGGTCAAACAAAATGGGCAACACAAATGGAAAACTACTGATCCTGGGAGCTTGACAAGAGAGCCTTAGTTAGATCAGATATCACCCATGGGAAAGCCAAAGGCATTTAGAGACATAGAATAAATCTGTAATTATATCATTCATGTCAAGGAAGTCAGGGAATAATCTTGGTATATCAGAAGAGTTGTTGCTCTTAGAAATTGTCTCCACACTGATCTTGTTCTGTCATTTTCCCAAGCAAGAAGCTAAGAATGCTGGCATGGAAGTAAGAGGTGGAGCCAATGACGTGGAGGCATGCAGTGCCCCCTTAGTAAGACGAAGAGGGAAAATTGTTGGGTACTGTATTCTCATTGAAAGCCCATGGTCCCACCTAAAAGTATTTTACATTGGAAAAAGTGAAACTATTCCTCTGTGATGAAGGTTGGTGAATGAGAACCCCATCGGGAAATTCACCTGACCCTTGAATCTAGGGATCAAAGTTCTGTCACAAGAAGTTTTGATTAGTTGTTACTGCTTTCCCAGAATCATGAGAGGAAAAGGGAGGAGCCTACAAAGTTTCCAATGCTTATTTTGATGCTAGACACTAGATTTGAGGAAATTAATTCCATGGAGCAAGAATATTGACAGATTTACTAGAGCTCATGGTTGCTCATTTTCCCCCAACTCATTTTCAAATACAAGATAGTAGTTTCCTTCCTCACCACTTGTTCTTTCTCCTTGAATAATAGTATCATGGAACATAGAAAAAGTCCCTAAGAATCTAGTTCTGCATATTGGCCTTATTTAGCTTATTCATGAGCATTTTAAAAACATATCGACCTTGTCCAACCCTTTATCGGCTTCGCCCTCAGAAGGGTATGATACTGATATTAGTACGTTTGAGGACAAAGATGATTCAGACACTTAATGGGAAGAGGAAGATCCTCCCTCCCCCAAAAAGAAAAATAAGAAAACCCTTGAACAAAAAAGATTGCTCTGTGAAAACCCCCATTGGCACTTCTCAGGAGGTGAAAATTAAGAAGAAGGAACCCCCTACGAAAAATTTGGTTTCATATTCTTAGGACTCTCCGAAGGATAATTTTGTTGCCCCTAAAGCCACTAAGGATTCGTATACCTCTTACCTTGCCACAGACAGAGAGAATAGACCCAAATTCCCCAGAGATCTCAATCCTAATGATCACTACTTCAAGCTGGACCAAGAATTTCTTGATGATATTTTGGCAATTATGAGAAATGGGGCTGTTGACTACTTCAGGATCATTAGGTGGGTTTTTCATGAGATTAAGGACCTTAGCTTAAAAAATAGGGCCGTTACTAGCAAGCTGGATCAGATGGAAGCAAAAGGGCTTTCCCAAAATACTACTAAGGTTTTGTGGACTGTGGAAGAGAAAAGGGAAATGGCCGAGTGCATTCAAAGAATTGTTGAGTGCATAGACAAGATGAAGAAGGAAAATGAGAATAAGGTTAAGCATCTGGAAGGGGAAATTGGTAAAATCAGGGAAACTATGAAAACCATCATGGAGCATAGCCACAGAGTTGTGAAACAAAATGCTACTATTTTGAGCACAATGCTGGAGAAACTAGAAAATACCCATCAAGGGTCGTTGTTTGTGGACTAAGAAGCGGATAAGGATAAAAGTAAGAAAGAGGATTCTGGCCCCTCGAAGAGGACTAGGGCCAACTTGAAGAGAAAAGTGGATTCTTCACCTCAAGAGATCCAGGATCTGAAAAAGGTGACACAAGAGATGTGCAACCTTGAAGCTGAGGTTGTTGAGACTTTAAAGTCCTTAGGTTAGCTTTGGTTGTGCTTGGTGCTAGCTTCATGCTGGTTCTTGGTCGATGGTTGCTGTCCTTTTTTATTTTTTCTGCTTTGTAGCCTTCCTTTTTTTGGGTTCTCTCATGGCTTATTTTTCTTTGGTTTGTAAACTCTGTGGTTTCGGGTCCCTGTAAAACCCATTTTTTCCTTTATCAAAAAAATCCCCTCCATCCATTTAACTATGGGTAAATTTTCCCTATTAAACATTCCAATTTATTAATCTAGCTTAACCAAATAATCCTCTAGACAAAATTAAACTTTAACACATCTACCAATTGATAAATATAACTAATTCGATTCTTTTTCCAAAGATTTCCAAATTCACCATCTACTTATTTCCCATTTATTACCCACAACTATATTCTTTTACTCCACTATAGCATATATACATATATGTTAGAGGTAAAACTATTTTCAACAAAACCAATAAACAAACTTACTCGAAATTCAAAGACGACCGAAACAAAGGGACACTACAGATAGTCACAACCAGTCAAAGAAGTATAGAAGGGAGAATAGTAAGTGAATAAAAATACTAAGAGATATGATACATTTATTTTGTAATTTAAAAGTTAAAAAATAATTTTAATAAAACTATTAAAGTTATGAAGTAATTGAATGTCTATGAATGGATAAATCAAACATAGTGCAATTTTTTTGTTAAATTTATTGTTGAAAGTTGTTGAGTATTATATTTTTTTGTGGTTGGATGGTCCTTAATTATACCATCCAATCATGACTACGTTATATGTGATCACAAATGAAGTTTAAATTCATTTCTCATAGATGGTAATAGTGTACATTGAATGAGATTATTTTTAAGAATTTAGTTGAATAGTTTTGAATCAAATAATATTCACATGTAAAAATAGACAAAATATATAATCTCCTTTCATTTCAAAATTCATTCATTTTAAGGTGGTTTTTTATGTAATGTTTATGTTATTGTGAAATAATTATAATTCTACTAAAAATATGTTAAAATAAAATAATGAAATTATTCTCTCGTATAGTAAGAGGGATACCCAAGTACATAGTAGGTAATAAAGCAATTCTACATTTCAAAACACTTAGCAATAAGATGTTGCATTTCCTTAAGGGTGTTGAAAACATACACAAAGCTCTTAGTATAATTAATTTTGAATTACTTCCACTTATAAGCTTCATGTATTGAAGACTTACCAAACAAGATATTTTTCACCTTAAAATATAATATTTTCTCTAAGTTACTTTACTTGCCTAATGATATCTTGTTCTTTTTAAATAATCTAAAAGTATAACATCATTTCAAAAATTATATTTAATCATTTGCATGTATCAAGAAAAATGTATAATGAAACAAATTAAAATAGCCCAAGAACACATATATTCACATGTCTAACATATAAGAGATCTAGAATCATGATTGATTTAGATATTGATTTAGTGGGTTTTGACATCATATGTCCCATTACTCCACATAGAGAAAAAATTACAAGGCCAAAAAAACCACGTGACTACTTGTGATTAATCACGATTGAGGTTTTACTTGTAACTATACACTTCAATCAAACATTACATACATTTTCTCAATACATACCAATAACAAAAGCAAAATAAAACCAACCAATTAATATATAATTCATATTTCCATAATAATATTTGAATAATAACATCATCTTAATAATATGATCAATATAAGATTAGCTGTTTACAAAGTAATATTAATTAACTCAACTAGCATATAATATTAAATGAAAACAGTGAAATTGAAAGAATTACACAACTTAAATATTATGCATACATACACACACACACACACATATAACACAAGTATCCAAGAAGTATTACAAAACATCATTGAATATCATTTGTATTTTTGGTACAAAATTGTATCACATGTAGAAGGCACAAATGCATGTGGGTCTTATAGGACTAATAAATTCACTAAAATAAGTGCTCAAAATTTAAATAATAAAATACTGAAATTTAGTTAGAAATCTAATGAAGATATGCTATGACAAATTTTTGGAAGTGTTTCATTAATGTATATAAAAACCAAGATTAATTAGACAAATATCTTGGAATCTAGAAAATCAATGTTTCTTCATTTAGTTTGCTTTTGTGATCATGGAAGCAATCTATGATATTGTGGATTGAATCAAGTTATAGATCTACATTTTGGAATATAGATTTGAACTTTGTTAATTTTGATATCTAATTTAAACTTATCTTAATATCTTGAATTATAATAACAAATATGTAGTATTTACAAACACCTTTGAAAATTTTATTAAACAAGAGTTTATGCTTCTTTAAACAAACTCCTAAAATATCATTTCAACAATTTTAAAAAATGATAAATAATAAATCATACAAAATATATCCTAAATATTAATAAAATTAGTTAATATAATATACTCTAATTATGAATTTGAATGATTAAGATATTAATTTTTTAAATAATGTATCGATACAACTCCAAATAATATAAATGATAAATTAACATACAACTACTTAAACCTTTCTTTAAAAAAAATAAAAAATAAAAAAAAATCAATTCTTAAAATAAAAATAAAGAGAATCAACATATCAAAATAATTAAAATGAAAAAGACAACAGATGTTCTTTAGGATTTTTCTCTCCACATTGTCTCAAAGTGGAAGGAGGGCCACCATACCAATACTAATCAAAGGATGTGGTGGAGGGTGGATTGATCAGCCCATGGCACACCAAGCAGCTTAGACTTATCATCGAGCCCCACAAAATTCATCTGTATTCAGGTTGTTTCAATCTAACAACTACAGTGCACATCAATAAATGCAACTGCATTTTGTGGTAAGAGAGATGGGTCAAGAAAGAATGACACCACAGGCATGCTGCAGGAACAAGTCAGCAAAATCACCAGACCATATTTTCATAACTTATTGCCAAAACAGCACCATGCTAACAACTATGTAGACAAATCAAAAGAGTCTCTGCAAGATATTATTTAGGATTGTACTCATGTCTTAATGATAAGAAATCAAAAGGAAGAATAGATTGTAGAATCAATGGCCTTGAACCACAGAGGAAAGCACAGTCTATTTCCCAACCAAGAACTGAATGACTATATGAATTTCATATTGATTGATTACATGAACATAAAGAAGATCAACATTAAGGTAGCTAACAACTAGGGGAGTGAGAGAAGATCAACATTAAGGTAGCTAACAACTAGGGGAGTGAGACTCATAACCAGAGTAACCAAATGATTGATAATCCTATTCAAAAGTGTTGGTTAGATCATCAAAATAAATTTTAAGAATAAACTCTAAAAGGCCTATCATAGTTATCCAACACCGAACTACTCCACATAATTAAGGCCCTCATAGGCCACACTATTAGCCTCATGTCCAAAATATAACCTTGAATTCTCCACCCTAGCTTTGAATTTCCATTGAGAAGGTCTATAATAATTTTGGAGTCTCCCTCAATATGAATATTATTAATACCAATAGACAAATCAAGGTGAATTATCCAACACACAATAACCACCTTCACTTCATTATTGGTTTTGATTCCAAGATTACTTGTATATGCAACAATTAGATCATCCTTATTGTTTCTAATAACACACTCCCAATGACACCCAAATTCCATTTTGAGGTCCCATCAAAATTAAGTTTCAACCATTCCTCTGAGTGGGTCTTCGAAGTAGTAATCTTCTTCAAATATTGATTTATAATATCTACATTATGTATCTCTCTTTTAACTCCCCAATCTCTAATGATCCTTGTTTCCTTGTCATAAGGCAACCATAGAGGATATTTTATGACATCAACCTCTAAATTTTCTACTATGGCCCTACAAATTAACTTGAAGGTAATATCATATTCCACACATCCCAAACTAATTGTGTGGTCCAATGCTCCAATTTTCCTTCATGATTGGGTGGAAAAAAGTTGAGGAATAGCCTTGCAAGAAATCATCCATCCTCTTTAGCATAATAAAGTTAATCTTGAATTTCCTAAACAAGCTTTCCCACAATTTCCTTGTAATCTCACAATGAAAAGAAAGGTGATTGACATCTTCAATAGTGGAGGAACACAATATTTAGTGATTAGGAAAATAAAATCCCCTTCAGTATAAGTTATCTTGAGTAAGGATTTTGTTATGTGCAACAATCCACCAAAAGAAGTTTAAGTTTGGTAAGAGTTTGTTGTTCCATATTTTATTTATTTCTTATCTAGAATAACATAGTATGGAATTGGAAAGAATAACCAAAATTGTCACAGTAGGTTCCCTTTGGATCAAGGGCTCCTTTTATTGAAAAAAAGTGAGTTTGAAAGACTTAATCCTATTTTGAAGATTATAAATAGCAATAGCATGCACGTGCACACACACACACACATTATAGATTTCACCATTTAGATATAAGTTCTTTCATAATAACATATTCTTCAACATTACACTCTAATCTATTATAAATTTATTCCTTCACGTACAGTAAAGGAGGAAAGGAAGCAAGAGGCTACTAATCAAGCCATATGTCTTCCCAAATTTTATTTTATGTTATCTCCCCTTCCTAATTTTCAAAGAATACCTTTTTCAAGAAGGTTTCTAGCTTTTATTAGATTATTTCAAATAAGATAACCTTTAGGGAATCTATCAATAGTTATAAATATATGAAAATCCCTAGCTTCAAAATATTTGACTTTCAAAATAGCCACCTAGTCTTTGTTGTCCTTTAAAAAACCCCATCCTATTTTCTTTATCAAAGCCTTATTGATCTTCTAGATTATTTTGATCCCACGACCTCCACTTCCTTTTAGTTTGCAAGTCATGCCCCAATTTACTAAATCCATTCTTTATCTTTCCTCCATTCCCATTTAAAAGACATTTTTTTAAAAATTTGCTCTATTTTATCAGCCATATACTTAAGTATTTTGAACAAGGAAATATAATAAACAAGAATGCTTTGAAGAGAAACCTTCAAAAGTTGAAATTTGAGAACCTTCCCTTTCCATCTTGCAAGTTTCTTTTGAATTATTTCCATAATAATATTGCTAATAAAAGGGGTTAAGTTTTTTAGTAGTAAGAGGGAGACCCAAGTACATAGTAGGTAATAAAGTAATTCTACATTCCAAAACACTTGCAATAAGTTGTTGCATTTCCTTAGGTCCGTGTTGAAAAAGTACACAAAGATCTTGGTATAATTAATTTTCTATCCAGGGATAGCCATATAGTAATTCAACAAATACTTCCACTTAGAAGCTTCATGTATAGAAGACTTACCAAACAAGATGTTTTTCACCTTAAAATATAATATTTTCTCTTAGTCACTTTACTTGTCTAGTGAGATCTTGTTCTTTTTAAATAATCTAAAAGTAGAACATCATTTCAAAAGCTGTATTTAATCATTTGCATGTATCAAGAAAAATGTATAATGAAATAAATTAAAATAGCCCAAGAACACATATATTTTCGGGTCTAACATATAAGAGATCTACAATCACAATTGATTTAGATATTGGTGTAGTGGGTTTTGACAACACATGTCCCAAAATAGAGCAAGATAGATTTACAAGGCCAACAAAAACATGAGACAGCTTGTGATTAATCACAATTGGGGTTTACTTGTAATTACATACTTCAATCAGACATTAAATGCATTTGCTCAATACACAACAATAACCAAAGCAAAATAAAACCAACCAAACAACATATAATTCATATTTCCATAATAATATTTGAATAATGACATCAACTTAATAATATATGATCAATATAAGGTTAATCATTTACAAAGTAATATTAATTAACTCAACTAGCATATATAATATTAAATGAAAACAATGAAATTCAAAGAACTACACAACTTAAATCTTATACATAGAGACATATAACACAAGTATCCAAGGAGTATTACAAAACATTATTGAATATCATTTATATTTTTGGTACAAAACTGTATCACATGTACAAGGCACAAATGTATGTGGGTCTTATAAGACTAATAAATTCACTAAAATAAATGCTGATAATTTAAATAATAAAATAATGATATTTAGTTAGGAATCCATTGAAGATATGCTATGACAAATGTTTGGAAGTGTTTTATTAATGTATAGAAACACAAGATTAATTAGACAAATGCTTTTATGATCATGAAAACAATCTATAATATTATAGATTTGAACCAAATTATAGATCTAACTTTTGAAATATAGATTTGAACTTCATTGATTTTGATATCTAATTTAAACTGATCATAATGTTTTGAATTAAATTCAACTCAGTTTATCAAATTTTCAACATAAATTACATCTTTTGTACTAGTATCATTACATAAAAAATAACAGGTCAAAATAATTGTAAGACTGTGCAATATATCAGGATGTACGTTTGACATGTTATTTCAAAGTGGAAAGACATAACTTCACAGGACAGCTACACTTGAAATAGCTCGTCTCTGTTATTTTTTCAATTGAACAGAACCGACAGTGTATAAATTTCTTTAAATACAACTGTATTTTGTGGTGAGGTAGCGGTGGCTTTCCAGAAAAGAATGCCCACCCATAGCTCATGCTATGAACAAGTCAGCAAAATCAGTAGGACTGTTATTTTCACAATTTATTGCCAA